>ML675632.1:1862030-1917630 GCA_007922155.1 Mesoclemmys tuberculata | reverse complement strand
TCACCAGTCTTCATGTTACAGAGCATAAACTGATCAACAGCTGAGGTCAGGAATATGTTTGCTGATCCTCAATTGTACAATTATTCATCTGCATTATGTTTTATTCCCAACCTTTATATAAAGCATGCACCAGTGGCCACTCCCTGTAAACAATAAAGTAGATGAACCATTGGTCCATGTACACCATGACCTGGTGTCATGGCATATAGAATCACAGTCTTTCTTAAACAAAAGACATTAATTAAAGAAACCAGCTGCTAACTACAGACATAAATAAATAAGCTTCCACACAGCCAAAGTCCCAGCTCTGATTTTCTTGTTTACCAGGGACCACATCCTGGCTGGAACACTGTATAACACACAGAGGCATCCAGCGGATTAACAATATGCTGCAATAGTCTGCATTACACTTGGCCTTGGTCTACAAAAGAAATTGTCCTGAATTAACTAAAGGTATGATTTTAATTTGATTCAATTAAACCAGTTCAACTTTGTGTATGGATACCCTTTTATTGATTTAAACCTGGTTTATATGATTTAACTCATGGCCATATAAGCCAGGTTTAACAACTATCCAGGCAAACCTATTCTAATGTAGAACTAGATTTAGAAGATAATGAAGTCTACAGTCTGCTACTGGCAGAACGAACTGATTATTACTTCAGTACCACCCACCTTCTCTGGCTTACTTTTTCCCTTTGCTCTTTAAACCATTCTAGCAACCATGGCAAGGAAAGATTAATGCTGATCATTTGAGAGAGACCAAAGCAAACAAATAGAAAAATTGAGCCAAAGCCAGAAAAGAAATTCACATTCAAGAGCTTGCTCCACTCACCCTTCTCCATGCAGCCAGGAGTCAGCCTCCCTTGCTATGGCCACTGGTTTGACAGAGATATTAAGAAAAACTTTTTCACTAGGAGAGTGGTGAAGCACTGGAATAGGTTGCCTAGGGAGGTGGTGGAATCTCCCTCCTTAGAAGTTTTGGCTTGACAAAGCCCTGGCTGGGATGATTTAGTTGGGGTTGGTCCTGCTTTGAGTTTAGGGGTTGGACTAAATGACCTCCTGAGGTCCCTTTCAATCCTAATCTTCTAGAATTTTTCTATGACTCTATATTCCTATAGGATTTAGCCAGAAACCAGCTTCATGCCTCTGGAATCAAACTGTAAGGGAGAAAGTAGCTGAGATAAATTTCTTGAGACCTAAGCCGAGTAGATTGTTAATATACTGTGGACCACTTCTGTGCTAAAGGACATGCTAAGTATATCTTTGAAACTCCTCCACCCCCAAAGTAAAAGTACCTATGTCTTCCAGTATGCATGTGAGTAAGAGCCTCATTTGTATGGGGTGAAGACATTTCTAATTATGTAGTTAATTGAACATATCTATTTCATTATCAGTTTTGTTGTTTTATTCCTCATTTATATAGTGCCACAAACAGCTGTAATGCTTTGCAGGCCACAGAATATGAAGTCAGTTGGGGCAGATCCTCAGCTGGTATAATTCAATGCCATTGAAATCACCATTTGAGGATTAGTGGCTGGTGTGAGGGTGGATTGGGTCCTGAATGACTATACCTTCTCCCCCCAATTTCTCAGAGTGGCCTTAGATTCAGCTGCAGTAAATGGTTTTGAAGGAACAGCTCGCAGGTAGGACAGAAGCTGTCTGTGATTTTGTTCTCTAGTAAAAGTAAAAGTTGCTGGTGGGTGTGGGTAGCCTTGTTATCCTGGATTTTCCTGTCTTCCCTAGTTTCAGCTTCCCAACAGAATAATTGGCAGTCTTTTTCATCTATGTGGGAAGGAACTCTTGCAAAATTCCTTGTGATGTCTCCAAGCTGGCTCCTAGTTTAATGAAAAGGGGGAACGCCTCTATATTCGTATGTTGTCCAGTTCTGTAAATGAGCCTTGCAGCTATCTCTCTGCCCTTTAATGAGGTTTTTTTGTGTGTGAATAATATATGGAATCACAGGAAATGCTGGTAATTAGTAGAGTATGTAAGGACATGCTTTATTAATGCTTGTTTTAATAGAAAATGGATTTCTTAACATACTTATTCCTTTGGAATGGGTAAAAATGTTAGTGTTTCACTCCTGAGATACAAATTAAGTGATCTAAGATTATCAATGATCTAAGCCTTCAACATTAATTCAACTAAAAGAATAAATGGTGCTAAGGTGAACTTGGGACAAAACTACAGTGGTTCCTAACTCAGCCTGGTTCGTGGGGATGCACTGAACTGTGTATGTTCTATCAGGAATGGTTCACTTCACTAGCATAGAAATGGCCTTAATGAGAGGTGTGGTGGATGGTTTTGTGACACTGACATTTGCCCACTGGGAACTAGATTGAAACTGCCAAACCTGTAGGCTACCCAATAGTCATGTGAGGACATCTTTCAGTCACTGATCTGTCCATCAAATGCAAACAGGTGTTCTAAGCATGAAAGGCTCTTTACCCCTAAACTCAGAACCTTCCCCTACTCCCTTACTATAAACTGTTTGTTCAGCACCTTTATTCCCCATCTCTTAGGGTTTGTCTAATCCCAATTAAGTAAAGGTGTGAGTTGAAAGTTAAACTTTTGTATGTGAAAGCTATCATCCAGAATTAAAGTGGCCTTGCAGCTGTAATCTAAACCAAATGGAGGTCACTTTAATTCTGAATAAAATCATCCACATAAAGATTTAATGTGGTTCAACTAATCCACTTTAAGAATTCATTTGGATTAACTTTCCTGAGTGTCCCCGGGCAGACAAGGGCTAAAGCAATGGATAGGAACTGGTAAGTATGTCTATTGATTAACATTTTAGGGCAGTGATACTCAGACCTCAGTGGTTCAGGAGCCAAATTAGCGATCAACATTAACCAAAAAAGCCACAGTAGTGTGAATTCATCGTTTCATTTACGGTAGTGCTATATATTCATATTTAAACAGAATGATGAGGAAATATCTAGTTTATATGTATATAAAATTATTCTCACAGCAAAATGACTGACCAAGTGTTATTTTATCAACTACAATTGGTTAATAACATAGTAAGAGCATCCTGATTGGTTAATTAAATCACACAGTGCTTTTATATTGTGCTATGACAAACTGAAGGAGACAGGTTAAAGAGTTATTTCATGGCTTGTGAGCCTCAGTCTGCGTATCACTGTTTTAGGGTAGGATGCAAAAACTATTGAAGTCAGTAGAAAGATTGCTATTGACTCCAGTAGGCTTTGGATTGGGCCTTTGTACCTAGACAGAGCTTCATAAACTGAGCATCATATATTTGTTCAGTTTGCTCTACTGCTGGCTATGCCTTGCGCTTGGGAGTTTGGGGATGTTTTAGCGAGGCTATCACTCAGTTGAATTACTTACTGAAAAGACGTGTAATTAATCTTGTTAAATCTAATCTCATCTAAAGGCAGTGCTGATTATGTGTTTATGAATTTAGTTTGCTGATCTTATCAGGTGGAAGTTGTAGTTTCTGAGAGTAGAAAGGAGAAACCGAAATGTAGTTCCCCCTGATAAAAGAACCAGTAGTGTTAAATGCAATGGACAAGTAGATCTGACGCAGCATTCTGGAAAACAAATATGCTGGTCTGTTGTTGTTACTTTAGATTCATTTGCTTATATACATCTATGCTTGTGTGTGTGTGGGGGGGTGGTTTACTGGTAAATCTACAGCCTCGAGGAGTTTACAGTCAAGTGCTCTGATCCTGTGACAGGATTTGTGTGGGAAGACCCCAGCACTCATACGGAACCACATTAAGGTCAGTCAGTTTCCCAGTAGGTGCAACAGTCCATCCAAGCAGCTCTGATTGCATAGCTGGGGCCTAAACTCACCATAACCTAGCAAGTGATAACATAAATAAAGGGAGTAAAGAGGGCTTGTGAGAGACTGATAGGGAGAAACCAGGAGAAGAACCCAGTCCTATGCAGGTACCTGTCTGTTGCTTTCCTAAAGTATCGTTACAGTAGCATCACTGGGGCTGAAAATAAATGTATGAATATAATATACTACATTATATGGGTGGGTGGTGTCCAGAATTAAAGCTGGAGCAGAGGTCATTGATGGAAAGACAACTGAAAAGTCTTGATACATGATGTTTTTTCCTAGATGTATATGGGGGTTTATTACTTTAAAAAAAAAAAAAAAGGCATTTGAAAAGGCTTTCTGACTTGCCACAGTGTGCGCACCCTGCCCCAAAAAAAAGGGGGGGAGAGAGATTGAGAAACTGCACTGACAAAGTTAAACAAGATCAGGAAAAATAGACACAAAATATATTGAATTTTTGACTTTTCTACTTCGTGCATTTGTGAGGGAGGGAGGGAATTTGTTCCTTCAATGGATGGAGGTGGTGGCGTGACCATAATTAATTTGAATTGTTGCCAGTTTTTGATTTTTTTTTTAAGCTGTATGATTTCCCTATCTATCAAGGTGAGGGGCACAGTTTAAATATTTAAATTGCCCTTTGATGCAATTATCTTAATTTAATTTAAAGGCAACTTAATCAGGCGAGCTGTACAATGCCAGGTGATGATACATTTCCTGGAGAGATGGCACATAGCTTTCTTTTATGACTTATATTTTATTAATATAGGAACATATGACTAAAAGCACAGAAGAATTGACTTACTTAAATTGTATATGTTGTTGTAACTTGCACTTGGTAGCATAAATTTGGGTGCTCAAGAAATAGAGACATACCAAATACACTCTCAGATGCCTTGCTAGAGAAGTTGTTATGAGCACACACATGAGAGCATGACATTTTTCATACTGATGTACACCTGTGAAATCCTTTATATAAAAAAAAGACAGCAGCTTCAGTGATTGAGAGGGCCTTGATGGTACGGAGTTTAATAAATCTCTGCATATGAAACAGATGTTTGCTTCAGCAGCTTTAAAATAGATTAAAAAATTGTCAGACATACTTGGTAGAATGTGTTTTCTCTCTCATTTACATGTATTTACATTCATCTTCTCTCTTTCTGCTTAGTGAAATACAGAGGCAGCACTTCTGCAAAATACACTGTGCTTACAAAGCAGTGTTCCTTAAACTTCGAGGCTAACCTACCATGGGCCTAGGAGATTCAACTCCAGTCTTTACCTGCGTTGGTATAGCCAATAACTAAACTGATTGTGTGTTGTCCCTCTTGCACATGCCCCTGTGCAGCCCGTGCTGCAGCCGAAACCTCGTGACTGCACAGTGCTCTGTTGCATTGATTGCAGCACTTTGAAGTCTGTGTCGGAACCCCAGTTCCTTGCACGTCTTCCAGGCTTGCTGCATTCAGGACTATTTTTGTGGCAGATGGTAGGAAACCTCTTAAAGGCAGAAGAAATTGTGAAAGGGGTCACAGAACCATAGTCCCTTGTTCTGTGGCCCCTGGAAAGCATGCTTCTGACATGGCTCGACCAGAAACCATGACTGATTAGTGAATGCACAAACCTGAGTACTAAGCAAGATTGCTGTGCAAAACTTTCAGAACAAAACCTGAAGCCAGGCACAACTCACATGGCTTTGAGGTTTTATCCCAAAACTGAGCCAGGTTTGCTTAAGTCATATCACCTTTCTGAGGAGACTAGCACTAGGGTCCTCCTTTCTGAGGAGACTTTGCACAGTCAGAAAGTACCCAACCTCTAATGGACAGTATAACAAGGCTGTACCTCTTCTATAGCAGAGGGGAGAAACTAGATGCTGGAAATGATGTTTCAGAAAGAATTGCCTCTCATGCAGAGGTTTCTAATTTGTGGCTAGGAGGATTCCACACGTGCTATGGTGGTGAAGTGCAAGGCTTGTGCGCTACTGAATTCTCTTAATCCTTCAAGATAGGGTGTAAGTGATAGGGCATAGACCTTGAGTTGGTGTTCTGGATTTTGCCCACTATGGGGATACACCCTGACCAATGTTGATTGTAGTGGATTGTGTCATGATACAACTACATTTTTTTACTGACCAAATATGAATAGATCAATGGGGAGGAAGATTATTGTTTAGCTCGTAGGTGCTCATGTATGTCCGTCTCTTTGTAGTCATATTCTTGATAAAGATCACAATGAGCATGTCGCATAAATAGCAGTGTATTTTGCTGTTCTCTTGATATATGTATCTCTTAACTTAGTGGATGTGTGCGCCTGTTAGAGAGGAGGAAACGGGGGCTGCTTTCCCCACCCTAGATATAGCAGAAGCAGATGGGAGAAATTAATCCATTTTTGCCTTATAAACCTAACGGATGTCACTGGATCAATAGCTGACAATAACTGAGCTTCATGGCCTTCCAGGGGACTAAAACTACTCACCCTGGCTGAAAAAGGCAATTTGGACATAGCATACTTGGCACCATTTCAAAGAGCATCTATTAAAAGAGCACTAGGAGAATTCATTACAGTATGGATTTTTTTAATAGTAGGTTTCTCCCTTGTTTACACGGAGTCCATCAGTTTCCTCTTGCGGAGGCACTAAAAGGTCCTGATCACAATTCTCTGCTCCATTGCGCTCGATCCTGTACAAGACATGATCCCAGCCTCAAAGATCTTACAATTTAATTTTAGACAAGGCCCTTCAAGATTGACCATGACCAGTAGCCGGCAGGAATGAGAGAGGGAGAATTTAGAGTAACAACTGTAAGGTCACACGGTGACTAAACCTAGCTTCATGCACAGTTGCGTTCTGGATAATTTTAGGTTTCATTTTTGTATATTTATTCTGAGTATCACTGTTGGGCAGGGAGGCCCCAGCTGAGATCAGGTCCCCACTGTACCTGGCACTGCACAAAGAGATGGTCCTTGCCCCCAAAGAACTTACTCTCTAACTAAACAAGATGGGCAAAGCATGGGAGGGGTAATGGAAGCTAAGAGGTAAAGTGACTCACCCAAGGACAAGCAAAGGCAGGGCCAAAACAGAACTTCTAGGACAGTGTCCTCACCACTGGGCTAGACTGTCTGTGATAGGCATTTATGTACATAATGATCAGCAATCCCCCAACCCTCCATCTAAATATTTTCATCTGGCAGTTAGTAGGTTTCATGGGTCTTGAAAAGAGATTTGAGGTAGAATAGTTGCTTTTATATGAAAATTCTCTAAATGGAACACATTCTATGGCTAGCAAACAGCCAAAGTGGCTCCTTCAGTCAGCGGAGTCAATTCTCACATCCTTTGACACCCTTCTATTGAGGTATCCCGAGACAGTATAAAACAGCTAACCATTCCTAACCCTGACACTCTTTTTCTCCTCTGCCTACTCCACCTCCCATTTCTATCTCTTTCTTGCTCTCTTTGGGCCAGATGTTGCCCTCATTTACACCAATGTAGATCTGGAGGAATTCCTTTGAAGTAAGTGGGAATTCTTTGAGATCCTGAATCGTACCCTTTGTATCATACCCTCATATCCATAACCTGTTCATTAGATCCTTCTTACTGATACTGTCTGGAACTACAGCCTTATAATCATATAGTGGACATACCACTGACCCCAAAGTCGATAAATCATTTGGTTATTTCTAAACACCTTCACATCTTGTCATTCCAGCTACCACTACTACTAAACGAATGCTATGTCTAGTGATGGGATTTGCTTTATAGCTCTCTTTGCAATGATTATCTGGGCTAAATTGCTGTCCCAAAGGTTCACAGACCTTCTCAATGGGGTTCTTTTATTTACTGTTGTATTGATTCTCTGCACTGTGCTCCAAGGTTTTAATAGAAACAAGGCAACAATTATAACCACCAGTTCTGCTTCCATTTGAATCAGTGGCAAAAATTCCCATTGATTTTACTGGAAGAAGGAGCAGGCTGTTAAAGCCCAGGTTTTGTTGCCTCACCGCATTCAGAGTTTGTGAACTTCAACAGGAATTCTATATGACCCGTTAGGATGGCTTAAAAGTGCACAGCATGGTTTGCATCTCCATAGCAAGCTACAGGATCCTGTTTGAGCCTGTCTGCACTAGGTGGGCCTATAGTGTGGGCCTGTTAAACTGATGTTTGTAACTTCACTGGCTGTGTACAATGCTGTAGAGTTTGTAATCTGTTACTGGCACGGCTGTCTATAAATATGGCTTATATCTATGCAGGACACTGCTAGCCATAACATCTACCAATATGTTGACATTGTTGCCTGGACTGGCATGTGATTGTCTTCTTGTAATCGGGTCATAACTAGAATTGGTTGGGAATTTTTTGACAAAACATTTTCTGGTTAAAACCAGAGAGCGAGACAGGCCCCAGAATAACTCACTGGATAGCACAGGTGAGTTTCTTAACCACTGTCTTGTAGAACCATTTTTTATTCTCTCTCTGGACCAATAAATATTTATTGTGGATAAGAGGAAGAGAAAGCAAGAGAGACTGATTCTATAGCCCAATGGCCACGCCACTCACTCATTTTCTGGCCAGCCCTAGTTGTAATGCTGTTAATTTGCAGTGTAGACAGGTTTCCCAAGGTTTGGCTTTCCAGTTTTCTGTGTGGAAGGACATCCCACAGTGCACTGCCCCATGTTCTGCACCTGGTGCTCTGTGTGCATACTCCAGACCTCTGCTGAGGCACTAGGGGAGAGCTGCCCTAGAGTGCTCTGATAGGCATGGATAGGCAGCATGTTTGTGTTGTGGGGGGAAAAAAACCTTGCTGTGTGGACACACCTCCTCCCTGTTGACACATGTGCATGTCTGAAAGCTGAATGCAGTTGGAAGGTAGGGGAACATGGTGGGGACTGGGTTTGTGGATGTGGGGTGGAAGTCCAGGGCAGTGGGCGGGTGTTGGTTAGATGGGAGTAACACACACAGGCTGCACGTTCCTGCTTGTACGTAGATGGGGACATTTCCCATGAGCATGGCTCACTGCCATCCACCTTGACATCCAGACTTCGTTACCATAGGGATGCTGTGGACATGCTAACTTGCTTTTGAAAACAGCTTCATTTTATAGAGAAACCATGCTAGTGAAGCTGCTTTGAAAAAGCAGGCTCTCTTATCACTCGTACCATGCAGTTTCCCATTGCACCTGCCAGGTTCCTTGAGATAAGCGCCACATTTTAAAAGGATGGAAAAAAAGTGCTGAGTGTGCATGCTTTGAGTGACAGCACCCTTCTCCACTTCAAATTACCTGAAAACCCAAGCCATAACAGCGTGACAGAGCCCATTTTCTTTGTGTATAGGTGCCATTCACGTGTACTCAATAGTTGTCTCTCATATTTTCTCTATCTCAAGATAACGTTCTTATCCTGGATGCTATTATGATTCTGTGGTTTTCTTTTTCCCTGTAGGGCCTGCCTCTGGCCTAACTTACTCTAACGTAAATCTATTTGTTGCACATTATTCAGAGGAGCTACACCAGTGTAAAACTGGTGAAAGAGAGATCAGAATCGCATCCTTTGAGGTTTTGTGTGTGTGGTAAACATAGGTGTGAGCTGTAATTGCTAGGAAGGCCTTGAAACAAAGTCCACTCTGTGGTTCTTAGCGGGCTTCCCGCCTTTTTTTCAAAGGGTTGTGCGGCTGACAGTCTTCAGTTAATCTGTGTTTGAACTGTAACAACACAGAAGTGAGCAAAGGCAATTAAGGACCGCAGTAATGATCAACTTTGGGAAACGATCGGCATGGATTAAAGAGAATTTAATGGGTAATTGCTTGGTAACAGGCTACATAACCCTGAGTGTTATGCACAGGAAGGGACTTTGAAACCAATTTAATTAAATCAGAAAACCTGTTTGTATACTATATATTGTTCTTTTAACTATTTTGGTTCAACCAAGTTATGCCCTTCAAAATAAGCCAATATTTTGTTTAAAGCAGATTCTACCTTTCTATTTAGGGCACTTCTGTAACCCTTCTGTTAGACAGAACTGGCAGCAGCAAAGGTTGGGCTCTATATTTAGGGGTTCCTGTCAATGATACAACAGCAAACCGGCTCAAGCCCCCACCCAGTCACCTGGGAAATCACACATGATCCCCTGGGTGCCCCAAAAAGGCAATACTTCCTCTCACGCAAGCACAGAGCCTGTGTGTAGAAAGTAAACCTTTTAATAACAGGAAGGAAGGTTTGAGAAACAGTGCAAACAGAATTCATGAACACAGTGAGTCGAACCTGCTCACCCCAGAGTACGTGGGGCACGTCCTTTACCTCTCCCTTCTTGCTTTCCCCTGCCCTGTCCTACTGACTGTCATAACTGCAGTGTCCACCGTGGGGGTGGGGGCAGGGAGCTCGGCCAGTCCCCTTCTGCGGGCTCCTGCCAGCTGTGGGATTGACCAGTCCCCTCCACTGCTGTCCCTTGCCGTCTGGGGTTTTTTGCTTTCCTCCGTAGCATGGGGCATGGCTCACTTCCTGGTGGATTTTCTGTGCCTTAAAGTCCTTTAAACCATGATTTGAGGACTTGACTAACTCTGTCATAGGTGAGAGGTTTATTATAGGAACGGCAGGGTGAGGTTCTGTGGCCTGCATTGTGAAGTCACACTAGATGATCATATTGGTCCCTTCTGACCTTAAAGTCTATGAGTCTGTGGGTCCTGACCTCAACACCTGGGGCCCCCCTCCACTGCTGTCTCCCGCCGCCTTTGAGCCTGGCAGAGTCCCCGCTGTCTGCGGGCACCTCCAGGCTTTCCTAAGTTCCCTTTGCTGGCTCCCACCATCTGCAGGCACTGACTGCTGCTGCTTCTGCCACCTCCAGCCCCTGCCAGCTCCTCTCTGCTGGTTGTCAGTCCAGGTTTCCCAGTTTTAGTGGTTTTTAGCTCTTAGTGAATTTTAGTTTTCAGCTCGTGGGAAAACCTTTCGCTGACACAGGAGCAATGTCCCGAAAAGACTCCAAAAGGAATGATTAATTCTACCTTTTGACAGTGGGAGGAGATGGTCAGTCCATGCCTGAGGGTAGCCGTTTGCCAGGACTAGTGCACCCTTTTCAGGAGATTCCTCAAGCCCCTATCCCTGCTTCTCTTACGATGCTCAAGCATCCACATCCCACCCTTGTTGAGTTCTTTTCATCAGAATTGGCTAAATGCAGTTTTGCCGACATCTGTTCATACAATCGAAGGACAGCATTTCATTACCCCTGCAGTTAACACAAAAGTGATTTGCAACACAATACCAGACGTGCTGGCCGTTTTCCATCATTCTCAGCACCTAGGTGTGCTCACGCAGATACAGTGCAATCACGCTGAGTACTTAATTGTTCTCATGCAAATACAAAACCCATGCAAATAAAGTGCCCCCCCTTTCAGCTGACTGAGCAGGGGGAGTGCCACTCAGACCTTGCTTACACTTATACGGCCCCCATTACTATGCTAATGAGCATCTTATAAGCTTCAATGTCCCCACAACACCCCTGTGAGGTAGCGAAGGCTACTATCCTCATTGTATATATGGGAGCTGAGGCATAGATTTTGGGCTACATTTCAGTAAACCACACATGGCTGGCCCACATCAGGCTAATGGGCCTTGGGCTTCAGGGCTATAAAATTGCTGTGTGGACATCAGAGATGATGCATTCCTGCCAATAGTGGGGGGCCAGAGTAAGGGCATCAGGCTTCAGCGGTGTTACTGAGCATGCGCAGTCTGCGTGAGTGTGCTCGGTTCAAGCCAAGCAGCAAATCTGGAAAGAGGCATGTGACCCTGCATGCCCCTCCCATGTGCCACTTATGGTGGATGTCTAGGTTCAGGCTCAATCCTGGGGTCTGGGACCCTCACCCAAGGTCACACTGTCAGTCTGTGGTAGGGCAGGGACTTGAATCCAGGTTGCCCAAGTCCTAAGCTAGTGCTCTAACTGCTGGACCATCAACCTCTCTGGCCCACCAATTTCTTATATTTGTTTCTGGTGATCGTGAAGGCAGCAAAACCTTGATATAGTTTATCAGCATGTTAATTTATTACATCCTTGAGTAGTGTGATGTCTATGGACAAGGGAGAGGTTTTTTTAGAGCTGTTTGCGCATAGTTGGGTGTTTAAAAATCACTTGTGTAAAAATGGACAGGAAAAGCAAAGTTCACAACTTGAAAACAATATATGTTGTGTTAAACGCAATTAAAATTTCACGTGTCTGATGCATACTGATTATTCCAAATTCAAAACATTTGCAGCTTTTTTCCTAAGGTCCTTGCTGTATAACTGCTACAAAGATCACAGTGTAGCAATCTGCTTTCTAAATAAGATGCTCCTTCGCAATTTAAAAACATAGTAAATAGCATTTGTTGGGTTCTATATTCCTCCAAACAAAAACTTCCTTAAAAACAGTTAAGCATTTGCAAACGCTCATGCCACCATGACAGCCTAAAAAGCCTTTACTCAACCCTGGCAACTCACAACCATGACTTTAACTTCTTACACACACTGCCACCGCCGCACAAAATGTGCAGCCTTCAGCTCTGGCCTGTGGAGTGGTTAGAAAGCAATGCTTCCCAAAAGCTGGAATTCTGAATGGGGTGTTGTTGCAGTTGACAGTTAGGACCAGATCTTCAGCTGGTGTCAGTCAGTGTAGGTCTATTGGTATCAATGGAGCGATGCCAGTTTACACCAGTTCAGGATCTAGCCCTAGCAGGTGGTCTGTCTGATGCAGATTTTTAGTTGATGGTTATATTCCAATGTTTTGTATTGGGTGATTAGGAATAGATCTGTTTGTGTCTTCAATGGTATTGGGGCCAGATACTCAGCTGGTGCCCTTGTCTGCCACTAAGTCTCCCAGGGAGGGGAAAGAAGAAGCTACATCATGCCAGAGAGAAAGAGACAGAGGGTATAAGAGAAACTCCACTCCCACCCCTGTGTCCTCTAGTGACAAGTCATTAACTCAGCCTCCTTTTTGGCTGCCCAAATTAGCAGCACCCAGTTACTGACAAGCCTCCCCAAGTTGTCAAACCATCCAGCATCCCCACCTGGTCCCCTCCTAATCCACTGGAGTCACTGAAATGTAGTTTTTGGCCCTTTACGAAAACCAGAGAACAAAAAATGCTACCCTTTTAAACTAGACCCATGACGGGCAACTGGATGGAGCATTACCTTTATAACCTCTACTGACTGAGCACTAACTTTGCATGTAATTTTATACGTCAGTCACCATGCAAATTAGATGCAAGCCTCAGAATTCTGGCCAGTTGACTTGGTGCCATATAGCTGACCATCTATATGTGAGAAAGAGGGATGATCGTTCAGTAGCAAACAGTGAGAAATATACAAATGAAAACCTGACATTTGTCTGTTTAGATTTGTAAGAATCTGGGCATGTCTACACTACAAATTTAGATCAAGTTAAGTTAAGTCGACATCCAGCTACCACAGTAATTAAGGTGGTTGGGAACGTCCATGCCATGCGCATTCTGTCAGTGGAGTATGTTAACATTGATGCAGAGAGCAGTGTGCTATGGGTACCTGTCCCACAGTGAAATTAGCTACAGGAAGTTTTTGGGAAGGGTTTGCAATGTCTCATGGGACCAAAACATTGTTGCAAAATGGAATGGGAACATGGCTTTGACTTCCCGTGGCGCAGTTTCTCCTTCCTTCCCCTGATACCAAAGGCAAACAACCCATACTTTTTCGTGTCTTTTTTCAAAAGCCTGGCTTAGCTGCAGGTACGCCATAGCCCTAGAAGCCCAGAGGTTGCTCAGCTGTGCACTCTTATTGTGATCACCAACACCTTGCACCTTAGCCTGCAGTATTTCCAGAACTGAGACAGGAACCACCACGCAGAACATTGCAATGTCCTTCAAACAGCCCTGCTGCAAACCATAGACTGAAACAATTCCCAGGTGCTGCTGGCAGTTTCACAGTGACTGAACATGGTGAAGTGCCATTTCTGGTCCTGAGAAACAAGCACTGACAGGTGGGATCACACTGTTCTGCAGTTATGGGATGACAAGCAATGGCTGTAGAACTTTTGAATGCAGGAGGTCACTTTCCAGGAACTTTGTGCAGAGCTTTTCCCCAGCCCTGAAGTGCAGCAACACTAAAACGAGACCTACTCTGACAATGGAGAAGTGAATGGTGATCACGCTCGGGAAGCTCTCTGGTAGCCAGACTGCTACTGGTCAGTGGGGAATCAATTTGGAGTTGGTAAATCCACCATGGGAGCTGTTGTGATCCAAGTGTGCAGGGCCAATTAATTAACTTCTTCTATGAAGGGTAGCGACTCGCAATGTGCCAGACTTACTGGGTGGTTTTGCCATGATGGGTTCCCTAGCTGCTGTGGAGCAATAGATGGCACACGCATCTCTATCTTGGCACCAGACCACCTTGCCAAAGCATACATAAACCGAAAGGGATAGTTTTCAATGGTGTTGCAAGTGCTGGTTAATCCCCAGGACACTTCACCGACCTCAGTGTGGGATGGTCAGGAAAGGTGCATGACGTGCACATCTTTAGGAACACAGGTCTATTCAGAAAGCTGCAGTCAGTGACTTTATTTCCAGAGAGCAAAATAAGCGGCAGACTTAAGTTAAATAGATTGAGTTCTTTCACAAAAAGAAGGTTAAGGGTTAACTTGCGTAGCTTATACGTACTGTACCTCCATGTAGTATAAATACTTAATGGGCTCTTCAGTCTAGTAGAGAAAGGAATAGCAGGATCCAATGGTTGGAAGTTGAAGCTAGACAAATTCAGACAGGAAATAAGGTGTACATTTTAACACAATGAGGGAAATTAACCACTGGAATAATTTATCAATGGTTGTAGTGTATTCTTCATCACTGGGAATTCTGAAATGGAGACTGGGTGTTTTTCTAAAAAGGTATGCTGTAGAAATTATTTTGGGGCAGTCCTGTGGCTCATGTTATATAGGAAGTCATGCTAGATAACTGTCATGGTCCTTTCTAGCTATGAATTTTCCAGGAAATAAGGGCTCTTGAACCTACACCCAGAGGGTTGCTGGGTGGGAGCCTTACTCTTTATGGTACCAAGTTGCAAGGCCAGATGGGGAAACTGCAACTGATACGTTCCCAACAGAGGCTGCTGTTGATTTAGAAGGAACTTTAGTTGACTTAAAAGGATCAGCTGACTGGCAGCCAACTGTTGATTGGTCACCTCCTAGCATAAAGCTTTCTGTTCCTGCCACACCCTTTGTCTGAGCAAGTCCAATGCTGATGAGACTCTTAAGGCCTCCTGGCCTGATTCGCACTCCTAGTTTCTTTCCTTGTTCCTGCTCCCATATCCTGACTCCCGTTATTCGCTCCCTGGAGCAACTTCTGGCTCTGGTTTAACCCTCGGCATGGTGTGTAACTGTGACTTCGGCTGGACTGTTGGCACAGCTCTGACTCTGGTTGGACCCTGGGCATGTTTTCTGCCTCTGGCTGTGATCCTTAGTGTGACTCCTGAGCATGACCCACACTCTGCTCTGGACTTTGACTTTTAGGACAGACTGCCCCTCTGTTAGCCCTGTATGAGACAGAATGCTTGAAGACGGGAATTAGAAAGAAGCAAGAACAAAGATGAAAATGGGGTTGTGCACAGCCTGGAAGGTAAAGACAAAAGCTTGAATTTGAAAGAAGAAAAAGCTCAGGGAAGAAGCTAGAAAAGGGGAGTGACTTCGTTCAAGTACCAGGTGACGATGTTGTTGGGCTCTGAATTTTGGACGGGGAAGGGAGTGAGTTGGAAAATAAATACCACAGAGGGGAAGATAACCAAGTTGTGGTTATGTATTCTGGCTGTGGGGCCATAGAAGATAATTCAGATTTTTCTTGGGATTTGCAAAACGAAATGAGAATTGGTCACATGCTTTGAGACTCATTCTGACCAACTAGCTGTCATTTTGTGTTCCAGGAGTTTACTTCTGGCCTCCTGTAACTTGCTGAGCCACTGCTGTTGTATGATTTGGTCAATGAACCTAAAATAGAAATTAATTGAAGAGTATTTAATTAAGAGGCAATGGAAGGATTGTCCTACTGGTTAGGCTGCTAGTTGAGGACTTGGGAGAACCAGCTTAAATTTTGTGCTCGGCTGCATACTTCCCGTGTGATGTTGGGCCAGTCTATCAAATCAGAACAATAGTCTTTCCCCTAACCCTGTGTAGGAAAGGACATTAAGCGCTGTGCGGTGTTGGGGTACTGTGCCACTTGAGTGCCAAAGATACAAACAGTATGGGATCAAAACAGCGTGAAAACCCACATTACCATCATTGTGCATTTTTTGTCCTGATAGCAGGAGAATGTAATTAGTAGTCATTCCTTAATTCCACCTTCCTGGTAAAATGCTATTTAAATATTTATATTGATGAAATTTATCCTATTCTTGAGTATTTACTAGGATCCCCCCCCCGATGTATTGCCAATAACTGATTTGCTAATCGGTTGAAAAGAGGTAAAGTCCAGATGAGGCTGCTTTCTTTGGTTTAGATAAAACAGATAAACCAACTTTATCTCTCAGGTAATTCCATTAACTTTATCAGAATAACTCCAGGAATAAATTTGGCTGTATATATTTATAAAAAAGATACAGGTGGCTGATTTCTCAGCAGCAATAGGTTTCTATCAATATATCACTTTTTTCACAGTATGGCATCCCATCATATTATCATTTTCCATTTGCTTCTTAGCAAGTTTCTTACTCCTTTATTTTAAACTGTGCGTAAAGGTTCTTATGAATATAATAATGGAAAAATACTGCTACCACATACCCATCAGAAGCTAGGCAGCCTTTCTTTAATTGGTTTATTTTTAAACATACAACAACCAGCCAATTAAAAAGTTAAAATTATCTCTCAATCTCTCTCTTCAGTAGTTCAAATAATCTTGTGTGAAATGATCAATGGATGAACAGAACATCAGGTCTCAAGAATTCTGAATATCCTTCTGTTTTCAAATCTTGACTTGAGATTTTACTTAGCATTTGGCCAATATTTTTGTCTTTCCTAGGCAGAGCTAGATATGTAATCATCTGAAATTGTACCGAATAAGAAAAACCCACAGTGCACAGATATATTTTATGCTTTCAAATGTGCCAGAGAAATGAATAAAAAGTAAAGCTAATGAGATTTTTTTCCCCCTGCACATTTTTTTTGCAAAAAAAACCAAAAAATTGTTGACATTTTCAGTGGAAAAATCCAACTTCTCATCAAAAATCCCAAAACTGTTTTACTTAAAAAAATAAAATAAAAAAAAAAAATTTTTTTGTTTTTTGAGTACTTTTCCTCAACAAAAGCAAGGAAAGCAGATGCTTCTCAGGAACACTTTTAATTTAGTTAAAAAACTGATTTTCCATCTAAAAAAAGTTTTCACAGCTTTTGACCTGCCTTATTAAAAGTAATTTAGCTTCATCAGAAGGAAAAGGCTTTGGGAATAGCCAAAACTCCAGCACAATGGAAATGGATGGTTTTTGCCTATATTTGAAAATAAGCAACATCATACTCAATTTGTGATCTAGGCTGTACCTCATTCTTCTGATATATGACGTGCTTGCCCTTTAGTCACACAAGAAGTTCCATTGAATTAAGTAGTGCAGGTAGATAGCTCTGTTTACACTTGAGGGTTGGTGGGATCCGGCCCATAGAGGGGAAAAGATAGGGACAGATTCTCAGCTGGTGTGAATTGCATTGACTTCAGTGGAACTACCTGATACACATTAGCTGAGAATCCAGCCCATAGCTTTTAATTCAGTGCTTCTGGGGAACCAACACAAATCACTGTTGGATATTTCTGGAGGTTATTAAAACACTTTACCTTTGGGGACTGGACACTCAGAGGATAGTTCATGGTGTTTAACTTTCATCTCTAGGTCAGGAACTGAATGCAGTGCAGGTCAATGCTGATCAAAAATTGACTCTGCCAAATGGCTTTTCTTTGGTGGCCTCTGTAAAATGTGTTGGTCATCTCAGAACTGTTTCTAATAGACTGGTGTTAACCATCACAAAACAATCACTACATTGGGCATCCTTGTTGGCCAACTCCGCAGGCACACCGAGGAACGAATGGGCTTGGATACTGAATTATTTTCACTGTAGAGGTTTCTCCAGAGCACAGCTGAAGGGGCATTATGGGGGAAGCTTGTACTGCAGCTACTCATATTGTAAGTGGATAAACAAACAACTGCATTTTCCAAGGGTTGTCAGTTTGACAGTGGTCACACAAAACCAGCAAGTTCAAAGATGGCTTTCCATTGTATGCTTAACAATACATAGACAAATATTGTTTTGCAATAACCCTCACACCAAAATACCCTGCCAATATCACTTAGTTTTATATATGGATGTGGAATAAGGGAGTGTGTGGTGAATGCTCAGATGTTCATGAATTCCCTGAACAGGGTCACAAAATGTCTATTGCAGTGGTCGGAAAATGGGTCTGTTAATAAGGCCAGGATGGCATTAAAACCATGGTCTCAAAGTTCATCTGACATCACCATCTTTCCTTTCTTAATTCTTTTCTCAAAAGCCTTGAAGTGCCAGCATTACATTGGAGAAGTCAATGGAGTTGCATCAGAGACTGATTTTTTTCCCATATACTATATTTAAGAGAACAAGGAGAAATCATCTCAAGTTGCAGTGGGAGCAGTCTAGATTGGATATTAGGATAAACTTTTTCACTAGGAGGGTGGTGAAGCACTGGAATGGGTTATCTAGGGAGGTGGTGGAACCGTCCATCCTTAGAGGTTTTAAAGGCCTAGCTTGATAAAGCCCTGGCTGGGATGATTTAGTTGTGATTGGTCGTGGTTGAGCAGAGGGTTGGACTAGATGACCTCCTGAGGTCCCTTCCAATCCTCATCTTCTATGAAGGGAGACCATCCAAGGTTAGGAATGCAGCAAGTCATAAAAATGGGGATTCAGATTTTGTACCCAGTTTAAATTCTGGAGATATACTTTAGCAACCAGCTAAAAATATTCATTTTTCAGAAACTCACTGTTTTTGTTTTGTATAATGAAAGCTTTGAAGCTGTATATTGCCATTATTTGAAACTAGTAGAATAATTACTGTTCTCCTTATGCTCATATGAAGTTCCTGTTCCTTGAAATTCAGAGGGATTCTGACTAGTTTATTTGTTTGCAAATGTACAACTAGTTAATTGACCACTTATCTTATCTCCAGTTTAACAACAGCTGCAGTTTTACAGTCTGAGTTTATGATTAAATGCGAACATTCAGCATTCCTAAAAATAGAGAGCAATTGGAATGAAAGAGTTTGGGCCGGCCTATTGACTTGGAATATAATTACCCTCTAAGGCTTTGCCCTTCTATATGCTTGCACTGCTCTGCTCAGTGTCAGCACTGTAAACCGTCTGGTTAACATGAATAGGATGATGGAAAATTAAAGCTGTTCAAAGTTTTTGGACCAAAAAAATTTCACAATGCAATATGTGACTTAATCTAAATAGATGAGGGTTTTTTTTCAGGAAAATTTTGGTTTTATTTTTAATGAACTTTGCATCTTTTTTCAGTGGGGGAAAATTGAAACCAAATAGTTCATTTCAAACTACAATTTCAAAACGATAAAAGACAAAAACATCCTATCACCTGTGGGTGAAGTCCCTTTTCCCCCACCAAATGATAATTCCATATCTGACCTTGTCCTCAAAGTAAGCTTGCACAACACTGTCAAAAGACAAGACTTTGCTAGACAATAAAAATCATGGACTCCTTACTCCTTAGAGACACTGGTTTTATGTCTCGTTACAACAATCTATAACCCGCTAGCCCCCCTTTGTCCTGTGACAGCAGAAGTATTAATAGCCCACGTCATCTTGAATGTGCTCTTGCAGTATGCATTAACTCCTTGTGCTTAACAATCTTTTCTATGTCGTATTTAGCTGTGACACTCTGGCTGATTACCTTTCCCACACCTGAAGAAGAGCTCCGTATAGCTTGACAGCTTTTCTCTCACCAACAGAAGCTGGTCCAATAAATGGTATTACCTCACCCATCTTGTGTGTCTCATATCCTGGGACCAACACTGCAAACAAAATTTCAAAATGTCGACATTTTTAAAATGAAACATTTGTCAGGGATGGTCTAGGTATCTTTAAACCTGCCTCAGTGTGGTAGGATGGACTAGATGACCACTTGAGGTTGTTTCCACCCCATGTGATTCTGTGATCACATTTCAATGGAAAATGTCAGTTCAGCCATATTTCATGTCAACATTTCCAAACTGCCTAACCACCAAAAAACATGAGTGCAAAATGCCCCAAGTCCTTTTGGAAAAGACCTGTAGAATTAATTAAAGAATAATAACTTTTTTTTTTAAAGCAGTTTTAAACTACCCTGCAGAAAGAGAATACCATCTTACAATTTTAAAGGGGCTTACAGCCCTGTTGTTTTCATTCCTATTCCATTTCCTTCACTTTTATGGAAAATTCCTATAAAATGTAAGGTGGGTAAATGTGCTACACTTTGTCCCATGAAGATGATAGAAGGAATAATGGGCTATCAGACATCCCCTATCCTTTCTCCCCTCAAGGTAGAGGGTCATAGAGTCCCATGGAGCTCTCCATTGGGGTAGGTAAGGTTCATAAGTATCCAAACTCATTCAAAATGCTCCTTGGCGCTAGTAAAATACAAATAATAAACGTCTCTTGCAGCGTTTCATAATTGTTACAAAACCTCACAGACTGATGCCACATAGCAATGCCATATATAGGATGCATTGTTTTGTTCTCTCTTTAAAACTAAATGATTAAAAAAACCAACCAAACAAAACACAACCCGGGGCGGGAGGTGGGGGGCCAATTAGGTTGAGAAGATTGTTACAGTAGAACCTCAGAGTTACAAACCACACACCTCATTTGGAACTGGAAGTGTGCAATCAGGCAGCCGCAGAGCCAGCCCACCCCCGAATCCCTCCCCAAAACCTTACAGTGTTACATGTAAACTACTAAAAATAAAAAAGGTGCAAAGCAGCATTTTTCTTCTGCACGGTAAAGTTTCAAAGCTGTACTAAGCCAATGTGCAGTTATAAACTTTTGAAAGAACAACCACAATGTTTTGTTCAGAATTACGAACGTTTCAGAGTTATGAACAACGTCCATGCCTGAGGTACTGGTAACTCTGACGTTCTACTGTATTAAAAACTGAAGATGCTGGGTGGATTTGAATTAAAATGTATTCAGCTCTCCCTATGATCTCATCAAATTGTATCCCAGTTCCACATGAATCTCACTTTGGCTCATAGCCTTGAGCTTAGCAGCTCAGTCCTTGTCATCATTGGGGAAAAGGATATTTGCTTAACTCGAGTTAACACAGACTGTGTCTACACTCAAATGCTACAGCAGTACAGCGTAAGCACTGCAGCTGGCTGTCGTGTTTCAGTGTAGACTCACTACAGTGACAGGACGGGTTCTCACGTCTCCGTAGTTAATTCCCACCCTGAGACGTGATAGCTAGGTTGATGGAAGAATTCCATCGAACCTAGTGATACCAACACTGGGGGTTACATCAGCTGAACTATGCTGCTCAGGACTGTGGATTTTTCACACCCTGAGAGACACAATTATGCTAATATACATTTTCAGCCCTAAGACAAAGTAAAATTCTTTTGAAGACCAGGTAGTGTGTAGTTTTTACCTGAGTTAGCAGGTCAAGGTAAAGAACTGGGCAGACTATGGGCTAACTCACGTGAAAACTACCAACTGCTTTATCTTCACTGGGATAGTACCTTGCTAACTTGAGTTAGGACCACACCTTGTTTCCTAGTGAAGATGCACTTTTAAGCCTGATCTACACTAGAAAGCCATGTCGTCTTAACTATGTTGCTCAAGGGCATGAAAAATTCTCACTCGAGTGGCATAGTTAAGATGCCCTAACCCCAGTGTACACAGAGCTATGCTGATGGAAATTTTTTTCCCTCGAACTAGCTATTGCCTCTCAGGGACATGGATTACCTACAGCCATGGGAAAACTCCTGTCAGTATAGGTAATATCTGCACTGAAGTGCTGCAGTGGTGCAATTGTGCTAATGTAGCATTTCAAGTGTAGACAAACCCTGATGTACTTTTCATACATTCATATCTAAGGGCTTGTCTCTCTCAAACAAATTGCATAGAATTAACTTGACTTAAACACTAGTTTAGGCAAGCTGGTGCAAACCCCTGTGTGGATGCTCTTATAGTAGTTTGGCTTGCATCTTTAGAACAAATTTTGTTGTACAATGATAAATGTGATGAATCTCTTTCATCTACAGTGCTTCTCTATTCCCCCCTCTTTCCTCCCTCCCCTCCCCAAAGGCAAGCAGATTCAATATTTCATGGGCAGTAAGTCAACAGTTGATGAGATATATGTCAGGACCCTTTGACACAACTGAGAGTTTCAACTTGAGTAAGATTCAGAAATGTTACTGACATTAATTTTGAATGAATTTTTACTCTCTACAGTCATTGCCAGGGCAGTGTAAGGAAGAGGAGGGATATTTAGATAGAACAAAAAGATTTCACTGATTTACAATAATGACTTCTTTGAATTCCTTGCCTGTATGCTTTGCAGTCTTCCCATGCCCGTATTTATCCCTTTGTCTTCTGATATCCTCCTGCACATCCCCACTGTACTCAACTGTAAAATGTTTCAACCACTGAAAAGGTTTGTGTGCACATGTGTAACCACACTTAGTATTGTAGTTCTCTGCTTCCCAAGATGGAGTGTAAATGTAATTGGTTATTGATGGCCTATTTCTATGCTAATGTTGTGCAATAAAAAAGTTAAAGCATAATTAACACACTCTTACTTTTCTCACACACACAGAAAAGAAGGCTCTGAAAGGTCAATGGATTTTATGTAATAAATTATGAAATAATGGAAAACACAGGTGCAGCATCCCAAGCTGTAGTCTCCAGTGTTTATTAACTGTTGTTTATTACAACTGCTGGCATTTACCCTATGCTTCTGATGCTTTTATGTCACATGATTGTTTTAGTTCCTACAACCACTGTGATCTTGTATTCAGCAGCATAGTCTTCTGGAATTTGCCAAATTTCAGAAATAGTGGTTTTCAAGGAAATATCTTTTTTCTCTCCTTTATTTCATTAACCCAAGGTTCAGGCAAAATTCAGGCAGAGCTATCCAGATCTTGGGACGGAAAGGGTCTATTGTCGCGAAGCAGCAGCTATTAGTACTGTGATTCTGCATGATTAAGGATGACCATTTATATAATTGATATTGCCACTGTTCTACAATTGCAACAAATCTTGCACACAGGCTGACATGTAAGGTATCGATGGAAAAGTTATGATTTGCTAAGTAGTATGATTATCTTGATTAGATCCAGGTCTCATCTTTGTACATAAAGTTACAAATATTGGCTATCTACTTGTATCTAAAGCGTGTGTTGTATTCATGGGTGACATCCCACAGACAGCTGTCTAGCCCTAATTCAAATCTGTGTGGTGATGGCTCATCAAGGACACTCTAGTCTCACAAAAGGCCATTGAAAAAGCTCATCCCGTCTAGATAGCTCTTCCTGAGGAAGCTTCAGAAAGCAAAGAGCCAGTGACCACCCCTATGATCCAGCAAAACGTGTAGAGGCATGTGATAAAGACATGTGATCCTGCACTCAGTCTTGGGCCAGTAATTTTCCATGCACCTGGGCTGTGGGCTTTGTTTGGGACAGTAAATTTCCAGGCACATGGCTGAGGATATAAAAGACCCCTGAGACACATCCATTTCACCTCTTTCCTGTTCTAATTGTCTGGACCGTAGATTTACAACTAAAAGGAGCATCTTGAACTATGGACTGAGAACCTGCCAATCTTTTGGAAATTACCAGAGAGACTCTTGCAAGCCTGCAGTGTATTATTTCACTGTTACAAACCTGATATAAGGACTTTGCAATCATTTGTATGAATATGATCTATTAACCATTTATAGCGCTCCTCTTTTATTATTAAATGTTTAGTTAGTTTACTAAGGATTGGATGGCAGCGTGATATTTGGGTAAGATCTGAAATATATATTGACCTGGAGTAAGTATCTGATCCTTTGGGATGAGAAAGAACCTCACATATGGTGAATTAGGTTTTCAATATCCTTTTCACTATATTAGATTGGGTTGCATAGATGGGAATGAAATGATTAAAGGGGACTGTTTGACTTCTTGTTAACCAGTGGTGATACAGAAGTTCTTTGTTACTGGTTTGGTGAATCTAATTATAGGACAAACCACCAGTTTTTTAGGATTGTCTGTCCTATTTCATGCAGTTTGCCTGTGTGTGGCATTCTCAGTGTGACCCATCCCAGGAACTTTATCACAAATCTGTTATGGGTTGGGTTGAAACTGGTAGATGTAACATCTGCCTGTCACTTGGGATAAATACAAGAAACAGTTAAGGTCCTCTATGAAACTAGATTGCTGAAACAATAGCAGCCTTCTCCCCAAATATAGATGCGTGGCACTGCCCGAAACAAAGGCACATGTGGACAGAGGCATTTCACTGGCTATTCTATTTGTGAAGGTTTGTGTGTCTGTGAGAGGCAGTAAGGCCAGAGGAGGAGAAGAGAAGGAAGCACCAGACACAACCACAGAAATATTACTAGGTTGGCTCTGACAAAAAACTAAGAGGAAAGCACTTTTGGGCCCAGTGCTGTCTAAAAGGGGCTTTGAGCAATGAAGTGGTCTGTTGCTTGTTGATTCCTGCTGTGTTCAGGAACACAGGACTTTGTACGGTGACGCACTCCTGTTTATTTACAAGCCAAGGTACCCGTCTTTATCATCCATTTCTCCTCCTAACTGAAACAATCCACAGGAGCCTGAATTTTGACTAAATGCCCAGCTCAAAAAAGGGATAAAAGCATAAAGATTTAGAGCCAAATCTTGCAAACAGCCACTCACCGTAGTAGTCCACTGGCCTTGAAGATTGACTTCCAATTTAATGTGACTGCTCATGTGAGTCGGGGCTATTCACATGTGAAGTATTTGCAGGACTGTTCTTGGTACGTTTAGAAAACATCATCCAATTTGGAGCCTAATCCTGTAAATTATTTTTCATACAAGTTAGTCCCATTGACTTCAGTGGGCTTTGGATCAGGCCCTTAAATATAACAATAAGCACCTGAAAGATATAGTAGATGGCATTATTTATAAATTACATGTATTTACTGCAGCGCAGAGGCACCCTTGTCATGGACCAGCACCCCACTGTGCTACGTGCTGCATTAGTTTCTAGATTCAGTGGGTCTTTAAATATTTTTAATACTTAGTAAGTAAGAATACAATTTGGAGAAAAAAAAACAAAACAAGATGATCAGAGTATGATTGATTTAAAATAAATATCTTGTGATCTGCTAGGACAAAATCAAATGATTTGACAGCATTAGAAGTGTGGCAACCAACTGTATCAAGTCTATGTTTATAAACATAGCTTCTGAAAAGATACTGAACTTTGAAACTGGTCCTTCTGAGCAACAATGGTTTTGTATAATTTTTCCACCCCCAAACATAGGAGATCTGTCCATCTGCCCTGTGTAACATTGTTTTTCTGGATTCCTTACAAACAAATCTTTTACTCACTAGTCTTCATGTAGTTCATCTAAATCAGTTTTAGTATATGCCTGGGGTATTCATACATCATTTTAAAATGGACTGTTTCAAAATAATTTGCCTATTTCACAGAATATTTTTCTTACAATCCTGTGTCTTTTCCGTAAACAGTAACAGTTTATACATAGATTTTGAAATTTTTAAATAGTCTTTTTTTGTTTTCATACAGCCATGTTGACTCTTTACTATAGGTCATATATACTGTGGGAATAATCACATGGGCATTAAAGGATCTGAAAAGACTTGATGGTCCATTGTAACCTGCCTTCTCAATCTTGCTAGGGAAAATGTAAATAAGTTTCCCTTGAAATTGTAACTATTGCTTTTGGTCAGGGCTGTAATGCACGGCACAGCACTGACTTGATACCACAACTTACTATAGTTATGTGGATTACAAGAGGAGTGAGCACAAATATTCCTAGTAGAAAAGATAGCAAATCCACTCTCAATATATGCCGAAAATTGACAACGTTCACAATTCATCTTCATTGATTTATCTTTTGTAACAGGCCCTAGTTCTAGAGAATATTTTTTTCTTCCATTCAAAATCATTATTTGATGATAAACATGTGAAAATAGACGTCCTGGGCCAGATCCTCAGCTGGTATAAAGCAGTGAAGCTATGCCTGTGACCCGTCCGTGCCTAGTGTAGCCACCTGAAAATGCCAAAGTCAGGGCAGGCTGCAAAAGGAGAGCAGATTGTCCCAACACTGGTGGATGACACTGAAGTCAGACTTCCCACCCAGCCACAAACAGTACTTCTGACTCCCCACAAGGGTTATCAAGAAGCAAAAATAAAAATACACACAGCCCCCTTTACTGCATTCCAGTCTCTGGCTCCCAATCAGCCACTAGGTTCAGTAAAGAGAGAAGTTATTAAAAACTCTATGCTCTTTACCAAAAAGGTTCTGACCCCAAAGGGTCAGCCACAGTAACAGATCAATATAGGTTTGGATCTTACCCAAAATACCACGCTGCCAGCCAATCCTTTAGTAACTAAAACGAAACGTTTACTATAAAAAGAAAAACAAACAATAAGAGAAATGTTAAAGGATTAAAGCAATCAGATACATACAATTGATTTGAAAGTCCATATACATCAGGTTTCTAGTAGAATTGTGGAGTTTGCAGGCTTGTATAGTCCCCCTGGTATACATCCAGTACCTGGATGGGTCTCAGTCCTTTGTTTCACAGCTTCAGTTGTAGATGAGTTGACCCAGAGGTATGGTGAAGGGTGAAGAATGATGACAAAATGGATGTGGTGCAGCTCTGCCTTTTATGTCCTGTGGCCTTTGCCATGCTGCTTTTGTAAATTTACAGGAATTAGATGGAGTCCAGGGTCACAGGAGTAAGTCCTGGTGACTCCTCAGGTATATCCCTGGCTTCTCCCCCAGGCCCATTGTACCTGTGAGTTTCCTTAATGGGCCATTAAACAGATGCCTGTGCTGCAGCCATCCTTTCTAGGGTGTCACCCAGAAACACAGCACAAGTTGAAATAGAGATGCAAACATATCCGTATCTTCCATTACACATATAACACATGAGCATAAACATCATCATCTTACTTAGCACATTATAGCCTTTCTAACGGTACCTGACATGGCATATTTCATGTGAATTATTATGATTTTGACATATTGATGTTAAATAATATAATAAATGGCCCCCCTAATCCAGCCAGCATCATACTTCCAACGTACCCAGAGGAGGATCTGGCTCATTTCTGTATATGTGAAAACTTAGAGAGGTTTTCAGAAAATTTATATGCAATTAAGTAAGCAAAATTGCAGTTGATAATGAGCTAGGTTAGCAGAATTCTCATGTCCTTTCTTCTGAACAGCGTTTGATAAAAGGTAGTTGACTAAGGTTAGCTTCTTGGGGCATATCTACACCAGACCTTTGGTATAGGTATGTTGGCAAAGCTCTCTACTGGAGACAGACCATGTGTCGTCAAAAGGAGTTCTATGAGCACAGCTACACCACCTCCTCAGATGACGCTAGCTATGCAGACAAAAGCACTCTTCTGTTGGTATAGTTGCATCTACACTAAAGGATTTGTTGGCATAGCTATGTCAGTTAGGGGTTGTCATATTTTTTTTCTCATGACATAGCTATGTTGACACAACTTTCTAGAGTAGACGAAATCTCAATTCAGATAGAAGGAGCAGGCTATGTTAAATGGGGGAAAACTTGCATGAAATTGACTTTGTTTAAATCTTGCTGCAATTTATCTGCAAGAACATTGAAAAATGGTATTTATCTTACTGAGATTCTCATTCATTTCTGTAGTTTGATATGATCATTCATGCAGCTCAAATGCATGAGGCTTGCAGATGAGTATTTATTATAGATGATGGAGTATCCTTTTGGCAATCTAATATACTCCACTAAAAAAATGAAACCAGCTCTTTTACTGGGCTGCTTGTTTTGAGTTTTGGGCACAGATGGTGATTCTAGTAACAAATACTTTGCTCTCCGATGTTGCTTTTCAGCAGTAAATCTCAGTCTTTTACAAAGGAGGTCAGTATCGCAGAATCATAGAATATTAGAGTTGGAAGGGACCTCAGGAGGTCATCTAGTCCAACTCCCTGCTCAAAGCAGGACTATCCTCAGCTAAATCATCCCGGCGAGGGTTTTGTCAAGCCTCAGCTTAAAAACCTCGAAAGATGGAGATGCCACCACCTCCCTAGGTAACCCATTCCAGTGCTTCACCACTCTCCTACTGAAAAACTTTTTCCTAATGTCCAACCTAGACCTCCCCCACTGCAACTTGAGACCATTGCTCTTTGTTCTGTCATCTGCCACCACTGAAAACAGCCTAGCTCCATCCTCCCTGGAACCCCCTTTCAGGTAGTTAAAGACTGCTATCAAATCCCCCCCCATTCTTCTCTCCTGCAGACTAATCAGGCCTAGTTCCCTCAGCCTCTCCTCATAAGTCTTGTGCTCAAGCCCCCTAATCATTTTGGTTGCCCTCTGCTGGACTCTCTCCAACTTCTCCACATCTTTTTTTTGTAGTGGGGGACCCAAAACTGGACACAATACTCCAAATGCGGCCTCACCAATGCCGAATAGAGGGAAATAATCACTTCCTGCTATCTGCTGGCAATGCTTGTACTAATGCAGCCCAATATGCCATTAGCCTTCTTGGCAACCAGGGCACACTGCTGACTTATCCAGCTTCTTATCCACTGTAACCCCCAGGTCCTTTTCTGCAGAACTGCTGCCTAGCTTGTCGGTCCCCAGTCTGTAGCTGTGCATGGGATTCTTCTGTCCTAAGTACAGGACTCTGCACTTGTCCTTGTTGAACCTCATCAGATTTCTTTTGTCCCAATCCTCCAATTTGTCTAGGTCCTTCTGTATCCTATCCCTCCCTTCCTGGGTATCTACCACTCCCCCTAGCTTAGTGTCATCTGCTAACTTGCTGAGGGTGCAATCTACCCCCTCTTCCAGATCATTAATGAAGATATTGAACAAAACCGGCCCCAGGACTGACCCCTGGGGCACTCCACTTCTGACTGGCTGCCAGCTAGACATGGAGTCATTGATCACTACTCATTGAGCCCTTTGCTCTAGCCAAATCTCTATCCATTTTGTAGTCCATTCATCCAACCCATACTTTTTTAACTTGCTGATAAGAATACTGTGAGAGACCATATCAAAAGCTTTGCTAAAGTCAAGGTATATCAAGTCCACCGCTTTCCCCTCATCCACAGAACCAGTCACCTCTACATAGAAAGCAATCAGGTTGGTCAGGCATGACTTGCCCTTGGTGAATCCATGTTGACTGCTCCTGATCACCTTCCTCTCTTCCAAGTGCCATAAAATGGATTCCTTGAGGACCTGTTCCATGATTTTTCCAGGGATTCAGGTGAGGCTGACAGGCCTATAGTTCCCTGGATCCTTTTTCTTCCCTTTCTTGAAGATGGCTCTGAAATCACATCAGCTAACTCCCTCAGCACCCTCGGGTGCATTACATCTGGCCCCATGGACTTGTGTATGTTCAATCTTTCTAAATAGTCCTGGACCTGTTCCTTCAGCACTGTGGGATGTTTACCTCCTCCCCATTCTGTGCTGCCCAGTGCAGTAGTCTGGGGGCTGACCTTGTCTGTGAAGACAGAGGAAAAAAAGGCATTGAGTACCACAGCTTTCTCCACATCCTCTGTCATTAGGTTGCCTCCCCCATTCTGTAAGGGGCCCACACTTTCCTTAATCTTCCTCTTGTTGCTAACATACCTGTAGAAACCCTTCTTGTTCCCCTTCACATTCCTTGCTAGCTGCCACTCCAATTCTGCTTTGGCCTTCCTAATTTCATTCCTGCATGTTCGAGCAATATTTTTATAATCCTCCCTAGTCATCTGACCAAGCTTCCACTTCTTGTAAGCTTCTTTTTTGTGTATCATTATTCCCATCTGAAAATTCCATCTTGTTTTAGTGGATTGTGACGGGCCAACTAGTTGTGTGGGCCCCAAGTCTTAGTGGAGATCCCTCTCTCAATTCCCAGAGTACTAGTGCTAGAAGCCAGGTTTTAAATGGATACATGGAAGAGAATGTATGGCTCCCTTGTTCTGATATTTGCAGGAGAAACAACATGACTTTAAACTGAGATTACATTTGGTTCTTGACTCAATGAAGGAATTCAGTGGCTGAAATTCACCTCCACTCGACACCTCTCTTTTTATTCTGTCCTTTCATATAAATGAGGCTGGGGGAAAATGACTTGGGTTCAGGCTTTAATTCTAACTCTGATCTATCGCACAATTGGAAATTAAGACCAAGAGCTCAAAGTTCCCACAACCCCAGAATGAAAGGACAAGAATTACATGGAATGACAAAATACGTTGTAGGGTGGGGTTGAGGGGAAATGATGCTGCAGTATGTATCTTGTAACGAAGCCTGGATTTCCCTGTGAAAGAGAGAATATAGAAATGTAGTTCAAAATTGAATGCCTCGATCAATAAATACATATTTAAGCCTTTAAATAACTCTGCTTTTCAAAGGTGTTGCCCACCTCCACTTTCCACTGATTTCGGGGGTGGGGGGCATGATGTTTAGAATCAGTCCTTCTTAGAAAGGAGGCACTTACTAAAGAAAATGGCTGCTAACTATAGACAGACTTTCGCACACCTTATGTTTCATCTTTGTCTCCTTTATCAGTTCTACATATTATCTGAATTTCTGTTCAGCACCCAGAGTCATCTAGTGGATGAATAATATACTGCAAATAATTATTCCATTGCAATGGGAAATGAAGGTACTCAGCATCCTTGAAAATCAGGTTGTGTATGTGGGTGCTGAACTTTAGGCATCCAACTTTGAAAAATTTGGATGCAACGACATGCGCCAGTCACATGGAATATAATTGTTATCCCCAAAATTATCAGCATGGAGGAGACCCTCTGCCTTGGTCTCTGCCATCTGCACAAGAAGGGCAGAGGATGAGCTGCCAATGTGATGCCATTCATCTGTGGCCTATACCTCGTGGCTCTCCATTTGTAGGTCAGGGAGCTGGAGATGGGGAGAATAAGGCCATGTCTACACTACAGGGATTATATTGGCAAAGCTATGGTGCCATAGCAATCCTGGCACAACCCCATCATGTAGATGCAGCCTATAGTGACTGATGGGGCTTTTCCATCGCTGTAGGAGTACCACCTTCCCAAGCGATGGTCACTAGATCAACTGAAGCATTCTTTCACTGACCCAGCTGCGTCTACACCTGCGGTTAGGTCAGCATAGCTGTATTGCTCATAGGTGTGGATTTTGCACATTCCTGAGTGCTGTACTTATGTTAACCTGAAGTTTAATGTAGACCAGGCTTAAGTAGGACCTTTGACAGGCTGCAGGGCCACATATCTCCCCTTCCCACATCCTGCAGAAAACCTAGCAAGCTAATGGTACCTGAGGAAAGACCTGCCTCGTATGGAGTGCTTCAAGACAAGCTATGAGGGAAGTTTTCCCACTGGCCACTTTTCTCAGATACTTCTGTGGGAGGGGAGAAATGTCCTTGGGGAAAACTGTCACAGCATCCAGGACTGTTGACAAAAGGGAAGAGGAATTCATAACCATTTCACATGCTCCTGCTCTGCTTTTCATTATGATTTGAATGAAGTGCCTCCAAAATGAAGACTGAATGAATAGCATATTTTAAATATTTCATAATTCTCACAGAATAGTACATTGATGCACTGAATTATAGAGTCTCGAGCATTTTTTTGGGGGGGGGGAGTCACTGCAAACCTTCCTGGTTCCAGTACACAAATCGTGGGCCTGATGCTGGCAAACCTGATTCCTGTCATTCACACTAGTAGCTCCAAAGGAGACTGGGTGTGAGTAAGGGTTGTTCAGGGAAGTAAGCTCTTCCGAGAATTAGACCTGTATCCATAGACAAAAGGGGAACCTAAAAATCACCCAAAATATGGGGTGGGTGAATTGATAGTTTAGACTGGGTAAAATGTTGTAATATCTCTTTAAAAGCGTTTTAAAAAACCTTTCAATGGAGACATCACATTTTTCTCAATGAGCTGAAGTGCCTGACCCCTAGGAATAGCACTGAGATTAGGTAAGAATGTTATCCGCAGGCTGCCTTTGCCTACAGGACAGAGTTAACCTTTCAGTCAGTTCATGTTTTGTGTTTTAACTTATATGGGACCCATAAAAATACACTGGCGGTTAATGTATTTGAGTAGATCTTATCAGAAGAGTACTACAGAAGCTGTGTGTGTTAGAGATGGGCATGAAATGTTACCCTGGACATGAACCTCCTTTGAACTTTGGGGAAAATGTGTTTCCTGAACCAAATTTCCTAAACTCAGCACCATCTCAAGCATTAAAGACTCCAGCCTCTCCTATACCAGTCATTTTCACAGTGAAGTTAAGATATACACAAAAGTGAACACCACAGTCTAATTACATTTGGCTTGAATCAAAACCCTCAAATGTAGGGGTTAGATTTGAAATCTGGATCCTAATCTGAATAAGGCATTAAACTGACTTAAGTTATGTTGATGACCATAAATTGCTTTAATAACATTGATTGAGCACATCCACACAACACTCTTTGTGTCGGCATGGCGTGTTCAGTCATTGTTCTTGCACTGACAGAGAGAGCGTTGCATCGTCATTAGCTATTCCACTATGCAACTCGCCACCCTCTGTTACCGCTGGGATTCTGGGAACAGATCTTGGTGCATGAGGGGCTGCGCTTGCCGTCCTGGGATGCAGTTTTTCTGTCCCATCATTCCATACGCTTCCTACTTCATTTCGTGCAGTTCTTGAAGAGCCTTTGTAAAACGTGTATCTTCCATCTCTGTCTGACAGCATGCCTGAGCCGCTGACCGGTACGGTGGGGAGCGTTATGAACACACTGTGGGTGGCCCTGCGGTATTTCATGAGCTGCGAAACAGAACAAATTGGTGACGCCTGCTATGCTGTCTGCCGTGGAAGCCAATAATTCAAGATCGCTGCTGGCATGCACGCAACAGCTTGCCATGGTCGACCATCGGTATAGAGCTCAGGAAACAAGCATTGAGTGGTAGGGATTGCATCAAAAGCACTGAGTGATAGGATACACGTATAGGATGACAAGCAGTGACTCCAGAACTTTCGGATGTGCGAATCCACCTTCCTGGAGCTATGTGCAGAGGTCGACCCAGCACTGTGGTGACAGGATACCAGAATGAGGGTGGAAAATGAGAGGCGATTGCTCTGTGGAAGCTGGCAACTCTGTCAGTTGCGGATCAGTTTGGAGTTGGAAAGTTCCGCGTGGGGGTTGCCGTGATTCAAGTGTGTGGGGCCAGTAATCACCTCCTGCCATGAAGGACTATGACTCTTGGTAATGTACAGGAAATAATCGATGGTTCTGAGGTAACGGGATTCCCTAACTGTGGAGGGGTGATATATGGAAAACATAACCCAACGTTAGCCCCTCACCATCTTGCAATGGAATATATTAACTGAAAGGGCTGCTTCTCCATGGTCTCGCAGGTGCTGGTGGATCACTGGGGCCGTTTCACTGACATCAATGCAGGGTGGTCAGGAAAAGTGCATGATGCACACATCTTTAGGAACACTGGACTGTACAGAAAGCTTCACGCTGGGGCTTTTTTTCCAGATCAAAAGATTCCAATGGGGGATGTGGCAATGCCCATAGTGGTCTGTGGAGACCCCACCTATCCGTTGCTCCTGTGGCTTATAAAAGCCTTACACTGGAAACCTATCCACCAGAATGGAGCGCTTCTACAACAGGCTCTGCAGTTACAGAATGACCATTGAATGTACCTTTGGCCAATTAAAAAGTGCTGGCTCTGTCTTCTTGGCTGGTTAGACCTCAGTGAAGAAAATATTCTGTTGGTCATTGTGGCTTGACATACCCTGCGTAATATTTGTGAAGCAAAAAGAGAATGGGTCACTGACGCTGATCAGTTGGCTGTTGATTTTGAGCAGCCAGATACAGTGGCAATCAGGGGGGCGCAGTGGGAGCCTATTTAAATCAGGCCTTGAAGGAGCATTTTGACAATGATTCCCAGTAATGTCTTTATGTGATTCATTCGGCCAGGCAATGCTTACTTGATGTCTTGAATGACCCCTGTAGTGCTTGCTACCTGAACATTAATTGCAGTGAGCAAATATTCCTGCCTATAGCCACTGTGTGTCAATGTTAGCACTGAGCGATGTATATACGTCACAAATGGAGACTCATTTTATTTCACCCTCAAGTTTAATAACAGGACAAAATACACATTTTTGGTTAAACAGGGGATATGACCATGAGGAACAGTTTCCCATTTAGTGCTCTTACAGCTGGGTGTAACTCTAGATTTTGTTGTGAAACCAGTCCCTACGCGTGGAGGGCACGGTACTGTGAAAGGCTAGGAAGACATGAGGAATGCAGTGGGGGAGTTTGGGGAGGACATGGACCGGAGTGCTGTAGTGGCTGCAGGGGGAGTTGTGCATGGATGTGCTCAGATTACAAGCTAATGAGGGACTTCATCATTTCTGTCTGGCCCTCCAGGAGCTTTGTCATCTGCTGCTGCCCTCAGGTCCTTTCCAAGCTATCCAGTCTCAGTCTTTTGTTAATTGTCTGCCTTCATGCTCTTGTTTTGCTACATGCTGCCTCTGTTGACTGCAGTACTTTGCAAAACATATCCTCCTTACTCCTCCTGGTTCACCACCTTATCTGACGGAGGCACTTTGCTGGTGTGGAGGAGTGGGTCCTCAAAGACATATCTGCAGAAGCCAAAGAAATAATGAACAAAGATAGTATTGTGGTGCACTCACAGCTGTGAATCTAAAAAGCTGCACACATCTCTTCCTCACTGTCCCTTGGCTAGCACACAGGTCAATGCGAGCATGAGCAAGAAAGTAAAAAGGGTGATTTGCGAAGGGGGTTACTAGAATTGGCTAGGAAGCCTATTTTGGATATTGGTACCCTTTTCCACCGGCTAAGTAATTGAACCTGATAGATCACTCCTAAGGGTAACCAGAATGCATCTCCTGCAGGTGTGTGGCTTCAGATCGGCTCCGTACACTGCCCGCCTGTGCGCCACACTGGTCCCTGCAGAAATAATTGCTGGGTGGCATGGCAAAGTTTCCTACAGTGGAAGGAGAAACAAGGTAGCTCTGCCAAGGGACCTTCCTCAGAGGGTTGCAGAATACCTACTGGAAAGTTTCCTAGAGATCTCTATGAAGGATTCCCAGGACATCCCCTTGTACATTAACAAACTTTTACTCCATAGCCACACTGCATAGATGGGCAGGCCCTGTTGTTAATTTCTGTCCCTTATCGCTCTTCTTCCATATAATAAAATACATGAGAGCTCAATCTCCTTTCGCCATGCAGTAGCAAAGCAAAATGAGCATTTACTGGAGCGTCCCTCTTCTGTATCCTGCGCACCAGAGCCAGAGTGCTGGGAATGGCTAGACGCCTCCGGAGTGAGAAAGAGGTCCTGAGTCACCACATCACTAGATGTCCCTTCCATGTGCTCCATTTCATCCTCCAATTCCACTTCCTCATCCACCACTTCATCATCCAGTTCCCTGAAGCATCCATGGGGCTTTTGATGGAGGAAGTGGGCTTGCCTCCGAGGATGGTGTGCAGCTTCTTAGAGAAGCTTCATGTCTTTGCTGCTGCATCAGAGTGACAGTTCGTGTCGCTTGCCTTTCAGTATGCCTGCCTCAGCTCCTTGATTTTAGCATGGCATGGCTGCGTGTCCCCCTTGTGCCCCTTCTCCTGCGTGCCACGAGCAATCAGCCCATAGGTATTGAAATTCCTACAGCTGGAGCAAAGCTGTGACTGCGCAGCCTGCTCTCCCCATAGACTCGGCAGAACCTACCGCTCCAGTGTGCACCACGTGGGAGAGCGTCTGCTGTGGAGAAATGGCATAGTCAGCCGGGAAGATGCTGCGTGAACTGTGCACGCTGAGCAAACAGGAGGAGGAATTCCCAAAGATTCCATGCCTTTAAATGGGGAAGGGGCACTTACCTATGTCCTGTCAGAGCAGTCACAATGGGCACTGTGGAACACCTCCTGGAGGCCGATTAGGGCGACATAACCAAGCGCGGTGTCTGCTCCGACTCTGCGTCGCTCTAACGACATTGCAGAAAGCTCGCTGCTGCTCGTTGAGGTAGCGCTATTATGTCAGGGGAGTTACATTGATGGGAGGAGCATTTCAGTGTGTTCATCTTCACTCTTTTGTCGACCGAAAGCTGACTTTTGCCGATAAAACTGTGTAGTGTGGACAAGGCCATAGATCCTACCTCCGTTAACATATGCTGGCCCCTTGGCTGCATGGGGCAGAAAGGAGAAGCAGCAGTGGCCAAAGTTGCAGTCCCACTGCATCTGAGCCCAGCAAAACCTCTCCATGCAACCCAAGTGTGCTTGGAACTCTCGGGATGACGGGGACATCTGAAGCAGACACATTCCCCAGGGAAGTGGATCTCAAATCTGAGGGAAAAAACCCCATGAGTGTAGCTTTAACTTTCTCACCAGGGCTTTGAAGAGGCACTGACCCTCCTTTGGCATAGTTAGCCACTGCCTGGCACATGGCCTGGTCTAGCTGCCAGAGTGGAAGGATGTACCAGGCCTACCACCCTGCTCTGTGATTTGGTCAGGGACCCATGGAGTTGGAGTCTGTATCTCTAACCTGCACCCATACTGCAGATCCTATGCAGCCACCCTTGCTTTCCTGAGAGGGTGCTGTAAAGAGACCCTGCCATACCATCTCTGTGAAATCATGGTCCCACTGAATTCAAGAGGATTGACTTCAGTGGAGCCGGGGGTTTTCTCTCCTTGTCCTTTTTTTATATCAAGCTTTTCCTCTCCCCCCCCCATGTTTTCCTCCTACAGATGTGGTTGATCTGGGTCATTTGGAAGGGAATTGGAAGGAAAGAAGGATCTTGTAACTGTTGTGGGAGAAATAAGTTGGAGAGGGAAGAGAGATGATCTGTTCAAAAGTCTTAAATGAATCCCCTCCAATCCACTATATTCAGTAAGTAAACAGTTCTGGTGTAGGTAGTGTATATCAGAGGAACTCTAGAACTGCTGTGTTTCAAAGTTGGGGCCATGTTTAGAGCCTAGACAATGTTAAGGGAGGGTTTAATTCCTGGTGCCATGGACTACTTAAGGAATAGCAACATGAGCGGGTAGTAAATTTCCATCTCTTTACTGCCCTGTGGATGATGTTTCCTTTACAAAGGGGGAGATGCTAGATGAGCTGTGTCACACAAACTGCTGGACACTAGACGGTAATGTAGATGTGAATGTGGGGAGCAGTCTGTGTCCCTTAAAACCTCACAGTCCCAATTCTGCCTGCAGACACCTATGTGCAACTACCATTGGGTTCAATTCTGTCACCTTTTTTACTTACATAGATTCAAAGATTATAATGCCAGAAGGGACCTTTGTGATCATCTAGTCTGAACTCCTGGATCGCACAGGCCAGAGAACTTCCCCCAAATAATTCCTAGAGAAGATCTTTTAGACAAACCTCCAATCTTGATTCAAAAATGGTCAGTGATGAAGAATCCACCACAAACCCTTGGTAAATTGTTCCCATAGTTAATCATGCCCAACATTAAGAATTTATACTTTATTTCCAGTCTGAATTTGTCTAGTTTCAACTTCAAGCCATTGGATGGCATGAGACCTTTTTTTGGCTAGATTTCAGTGGGTTGAGGAAGGTTGGCAGAGTCAGGCCCATTGAGGAATACAGGCTTAGGCCTTGTTGCTTCATGACATCTTCAGAACTAGAGACACACGGAGAGAAAACGGAGGATGGTGGGCAGCCTGATGTGTATAATGTGTAACGACTGCTGCACAAGGAGACTCTCTAAATGAGGCTGTTCAGAGGGGTCGTGTTTGGGCGCCAGCCTGTGGGGCAGGAGACCTACATTCTCTTTCCAGTGCTGCCTGTGGCCTTGCGTCAATCACTTCCCCTCTCACCTTTCATCTGTCTTGTCTATTTACATTGTAAGCTCTTTGAGGGAGAGACTGTCTTTTTTTATTCTCTGTCGGCAAAGCATCTAGCACAAGGGGTCCTGTTTCTGGCTGGGGCCTCAAGGTGCAACTAACAACAACGATCTGAAGAACAGAGTGTTTTCTGACTGCTTTCTCTAAAGCAGACCTGTTCTGAAAAATACTGACTGCCTTTTATTTTCCTCTGTTTTCAAAATGCATTAGAGAGAGGAGACACTTGAAAAACCCAGTCACACCCCATAGTCTACAAAAATTGACACAACAGAGGGCCAAGGGTTTTACAAGTGAAGACTGGCTGACTTCAGACAATGAAGTCAGCAATATTCCTTACAAGATCGACTGACTACCTGCATAAACCTTATTATCTTTCAGCTAAATGGTTTTATATCTAATTTATTACCTGAAGAAGGGACAGCCTGAAAAGCAATATTCTCTCCCAGTTATTTAGCATATTGCCTGTGATGTCCCCCGACCCCTCATTTATACTGTAATTCTGCATTCAGAGTGGTGGTTTGTCCTTGCCAAAAATAGGAACATCACAGTTTTGCCTTGGCAAAAAATGCCAAAGGCTTGGCTATAGTTTACAAGAATGAGGAAACGCTAGGATGTGGCTTTTAATTAATGGTGAGTTGTTTGAGAGGAATGGTGGTCCTGTGGTTGTGGCACTGGACCTGGGTTCCTGGGGACAGATAGTTTAATTACTTTGATCACTGTGCAAGTCCACTGGCTTCTCTGGGATTCATATGGTTGTGAGCGAGAAGAGGATCTGGCATCAGTTCCTGGCTTTGCCACAGAACCTTGTGAGATGTTGGAGGTGTAGCTTCATTTCTCTGTGTCTCCGTTCCCCCTCTATAGAAATGGGGTTCATGATACTTCCTTTGTCTGGCTTATCTATCTAGAACAGCGGTTCTCAACCTGTGGGTCGCGACCCTGGCGGGGGTCGAACGACCAAAACACAGGGGTCACCTAAAGCCATCGGAAAATACATATTTCCGATGGCTTTAGCCGCTGAGAAGTCGCGCTACCATCTGTAGCAGCGCTATTCAGCTGGAACGCACACCGTTATGGATGCGCGTTCCAAACTGAATGCCTGCGCGCATGCGCAGACGTGATTGCATCATCCGTCCGGGGCCTAAGGGGCGGGGGAAGCGGGGGGAACGCTCCACAGTCCATAGCAGCGCATTACGTGTGTCCGGCGCTTGCTGACGTCATCAGTGGGTGGACGCAGCAAGCGCCGGAGGACAGAAGCCTAGGAGGCGGAGAGCCAAGAGGCGGAGAGCCAAGAGAGCCTGCGAGACAGCCTGCTGGTGTAAAAAAGGTTAATAATGTAAAAACAGTACACACACCATACACACAATACTGTGTAAGTGTAAGGTGCTTTGTGTGTAATCATTATACACTTACACAAAGCACCATACATTTACACAGTGTGAACTACATCGGTCTTATACTATAAGAGACCACTATAAGATGTAGTCTTATGTCCGAATCATAACTGTAGCAAAATTACAGTTATGTCCGAATCATAACTGTAGCAAAATTACAGTTTTGAAGTAGCCACCAAAATTATTTTTTGGTTTGGGGTCACCGCAATATGAGGAACTGTATTGCGGGGTCACGGCATTAGAAAGGTTGAGAACCACTGATCTAGAACGTAAACGTTTTGGGCCCAGCAGCGTCCCTTACTGCCCTGAACTCTGGAGCAGCCTTAATTACTCATAGACTCATAGGTCAGAAGGGACCAATATGATCATCTAGTCTGACCTCCTGCACAAGGCAGGCCACAAAACCCTACCCATACACATTTATAACAACCCCGAACCCATGACTGAGTTATTGAAATCCTCAAAAGTGAGATTTGAAGACCTCAAACTGCAGGGAATCCATCAGCAAGCGACCCATGCCCCACGCTGCGGAGGAAGGCGAAAAACCTCCGGGGCCTCTGCCAATCCGCCCCGGAGGAAAATTCCTTCCCGACCCCAAATATGGCGATCAGCTAAACCCCGAGCATGCGGGCAAGACTCACCAGCCAACACCCAAAAAGGAATTCCCTGCAGTAACTCAGTTCCCATCCCATCAACATTCCCACAGACCATTGAGCAGACTTATCTGCCGATAATCCAAATCAATTGCTCAAAATAAACTATCCCATCATAACATCCCCTCCATATACTTATCAAGCTTAGTCTTAAAGCCAGATAAGTCATTTGCCCCCACTACTTCCCTCGGAAGGCTGTTCCAGAACTTCACTCCCCTAATGGTTAGAAACCTTCATCTAATTTCAAGTCTAAATTTCCTAATATCCAATTTGTACCCATTCGTCCTCGTACCTATATTAGTACTAAACTTAAACAATTCCTCTCCCTCCCTAACGTTAATCCCCCTGATATATTTATATAGAGCAAGCATATCCCTCCGGAGCCTTCTTTTGGCCAGGCTAAACAAGCCAAGTTCTTTGAGTCTCCTTTCATAAGGCAGATTTTCCATTCCTCGAATCATCCTAGTAGCCCGTCTCTGAACCTGTTCCAGTTTGAATTCATCCTTCTTAAACATGGGACACCAGAACTGCACTCAATATTCCAGGTGGGGTCTCACCAGCGCCGTATATAACGGCACTAACACCTCCTTCTCCCTACTGGAAATACCTCGTCTGATGCAACCTAAAACCACATTTGCTTTTTTAACAGCCGTATCACATTGGCGGCTCATAGTCATCCTGCTATCAACCAATACCCCAAGGTCCTTCTCCTCCTCTGACGTTTCCAACTGATGCGTCCCCAACGTATATTTAAAATTCTTATTATTAATCCCTAAGTGCATGACCTTGCACTTTTCACTATTATATTTCATCCTATTACTATTACTCCAGCGTACAAGGTGGTCCAGATCTTCCTGAATAGTATCCCGGTCCTTCTCCGTGTTAGCAATTCCCCCCCAGCTTCATGTCATCCGCAAACTTTATTAACACATTCCCGCTCTTTGTGCCAAGGTCAGTTATAAAAAGATTAAATAAGGTCGGTCCAAGAACCGATCCTTGAGGGACTCCGCTAGTAACCTCCTTCCAGCCTGACAGTTCACCCTTCAGCACGACCCGCTGTAATCTCCCTTTTAACCAGTTCCTTCTGGCATTTCCTATCTGCTGAGTTTGTGACTTTACAGCATTAGCCTTCTTTCAGTGTGGTCTTTTTTTTTTTTTTTTTGGATGTGTTTTACAGAGAGAAAAAGGGAGGGAAGCCATCAGTTCTATTTGCTCGAGTTTAGAGTACGTACCTGGGGGGGCCCTTGACTTCACTGGAGACAGTCATCTCCCTGCCACCGCCGCTTTGTGTTCATGAGTGTGGTACACTTGGGCTAGTAATTTATTATGTGTGTTGTCGTACCAGTCATACTTGGATGTAGCTATGACTTGGATATAGTTCCGACTGCACAGGTCCAGTCACCCTCCAGCTTTCACCACGGGGTCTGGGTGGAATTACTCCCCACATTGGCTTCATGAGTCTTCTATGCTTGAACTCAAGGAAGAGCCCGAAAGCACCTCTGTCACGTTTATGGTAGGTCTGGCTAACACATACAAAATAATTTCTCAGCATAATACAGCACACGTTTTCCCCTCAGAAGTGTTTCCCCCTCACTCCGCTATATTGGGCCAGATTGCTTCAAGTTGGGTCAGAAGTTTGTATCTTCCTGCTCCTAGATGATTCCTGGGCCCCTGTTGAGATTCACCTCATATTCTGTCAGATACTTATAAGGCCCCCAATTACCATAGCATCAGAGCACCGCACACACGTCAATCTACGTAGCACCATGCACTCCTGTGAGGTAAGGAATTATCCCCTACTTACGGATTGATAACCGGTACAAAGAGTCTAAGTGATTTATCAAAGTCACACAGAAAGCTGTGGTGGAGGAGGGCACTGAACTCACGTCTCCTGAGTTTAGGCTAGTGGTCTAGCTATGGGCCAACCTTCCTTTCTAATACCTTCAGTGTTTCTGCTTTAGCTTATGGCTTAGGTGCCATAGTAGCTTGGCTGATGAATCAGTGCATTCCCCAGATGTTCTCCTTCCCAGGCAGATTCTCACTCAGTGGTGACTGCACTAGCCTCCTGCAACCACTTTCCATCTCTGCAACCGATGCACTTTCCACCTCAGGGGCCCTGCCCCTGGCAATGGAAAACATGGTTGCCCTTGGCCTATTGTCTGTTTAAAAAAAAAAAAAATCTTTCCATGTCAGATCAGTGATGTGACTGGAAACCTGATACTCTCCAAGCCTCCTAACCAGGCCCACAGAAAGGAAATGAGTGGCTATAAATTTTCTCTTTCATCATGGTAAAGAGAAGATAATCCAAATATATACAGATCCCCTTAAACATAGCCAGATTCTACTCTCACTAACCAGCAATTTTACACTGATGTAGCTCCATTGGCTTCAGTGGAGCTGCTCCAGAGGCTTACAAGAAGTTATGAAGGAGACAGTGTAGTTTAGTCAATGGACGTTTTTTCGTCTCCTGTTATTTATTGTATGAGCTGTTACTATAAATATTCAGATGGAAGTGGCTAAGAGGAAAATTGAATGGTTTCTAAATTCAATGAGCCATTAAATAGGTTCTAATAATCTCTATAGAAGTTTAGAAGAGTTAATAACGAGAAACAGACATGGGGCACTTGATTGCTACCAGACGCTCCTAGTAAATATCATCAGAGGTTTATATGGTACATGCTCATGAAACACCTTCAAACAAAAACACTGGGGAAAAAAACCAAGCAAATCACTTATAAACAAAGTAATGTTTAAGAGACAATAGCACTTTTTTTGGTTAAAATGCTTTCGGCTGAACTTTTTAAAGTCACTTTCAAGTTTTGTTTTAAACATAGGCAGTAAGAAGCACAATCCTGTCTCTCATTAATGCTCTGCAATGCCATTACATGTGGCAACATCATGGACGCTGAAGACGCCACTCAGACATAACGGTGGGCAGAATTTGGTGTTCTGTGTAAAGTAGTCACCCCTGGATTGGAATGGAGCAGATGTTCTTTGTTACAGTGGCCCTTAGAATCCCCCTTCTGCTTGGTACCGTAGAAGCACATCGTGAGAGACAACTCCCTGCCCATAAGAGTTCACCATCTAAAGAGACAAGACGAGAGTGGGAGGGAAAAGGGAGAGACAGAGAGCTGATGTGACTTCCCCAAAGACACGCAGTAGGTCAGTGGCAGAGCAAGACTAGAACAGCGATCTTCTGATTCCCAGACTGCTGCCCTAGCTGACACGGTAGACTGTGTTGCCCCACGCCACCGGTGTCATGCTACAGTTTGCAGGAAGAAAGCTGAAGGCTAACTTCTCCCTTTGAATGTCTAGGGGGAGTGTAATTTGGCAGGGGCCTTGGTGTTAATTATCACTTCTCAGGAAAAGTGCCTTATGATTTTTAGTGACCATAGGTGGGCAGCGCTATGACTGAGCACATAGTGCACAAATGTATTTGTTATCTTTTAAACCAGTTTACTCTGACTCCGTTCACGTTGCTTTAGTGCTTGCTTTCCACGTATGTTCCAGCAAACAACATTTCCAGGAATGTTCCCTGGAACATTGAATTTTAAGCCAATATGGCAGAAGGGATTCAGAAAGCAAATTTCCATTCATAGTCACAAATATTTGTGCCAGAAATCAGATACTCTGAGTTCTACTTTTCCAGTCTAAGGACAGACCTAGGAGCCTAATCAAAGCAGCTCAAATTGCTCATTAGGAACATCAAGCCTGTGAAGCAAAACCCCCAAAGAACAGTTTGTGAGTGATACACAGTCCGAGAGAGGTTTGCACAAAGCTTCTGTTGAAAAATTCTGAACATATTCCCGAGAGTTGCAGTCTGTGTGCAGACAGTTTTGCCAACAAGAAAAGGGCTAAATGTTTCTGATTATTTGTTACAAACTGTCAGCCTAGCTCTAGTCAGGATCTTTAAATCTCTGACAGATTACACTTCCATTACCAGAATGCCCCTGACTGAGTTAAAATCACCACTTCTGGAATCCCCAACACCACTTCCTGCACCATGTCGCTCTTTCCTGGAGAGCTCTAAGCAAAAGGTTGCCCAAGTCTGACCCTTTTTACAGCAGATTATGATATTTGATGAGCTAGATCAGAGCATAAGGTAGTACAGCTGCAGGAAGCAATAAACTAATTATACATTCTCTCACCTTGTGTTAAGTAGATAAGAGGAGCTCATGTGACCTACTTTTTGTGGCTTTAAAGCTAGTGCTGGAGGAAGTGAGAGGGCGGGAAAAAGAGAACTGCTTTATCTATACTGCACTTTCCTTGCCCTTATTGCCTTGTGAAAATGATACAGTGATCTACACCCCAATCCCTGCTGAGTGAACAAAAGAAAACCAATACTTTTTTTTCTAAAACATTCTTAACAGAATTGTGCAATCTAGCTGTGTTTTATAAAAATGTACAGGCCCCTACTGTCCTGTCACTGCGGATGTCCCTGAACTCATTGGAATAGCTGGGCCCATGCCGTATGATTTCGTTTCAGGTCCTAGTAGGTGACGCCAGCACCTGTGTGAATATTGCTCCTATTTTGGGTGTGGATGTGCAAATCTTGCATAGAGCTGGGTAGAGAATCATTTTATAGACATTAGGATTTGAGAGTATGCAATGGTTGGGTAGCTGGCTTGTTGTGACTGCTGCATATGCTGACCAATATTATCTCTTTTTTCCTCTCCCCTTGTTTTTCCTCCATCTATTGCATCCTCCTGTTGTCTCTCATCTCACGTATAAGTTCTTCAGTTCTTTTTTCTGTTGTTTGTATAATGCCTAGCACACAGGGGCCCTGATCATGACAGGTGCCTCTAGGTGCTTCCAGAATAAGGATTAATAATAATGCAACTGTCAGCATGTATTTGCAAGTATGCAATCAGATGCATACTAAATATATTAGAGGTGTTACAGTAAGTCTTAGTGCACACTAGTGGGAAGCAAGTCTGTTTACCAATTTCAGTTAAATAAAAATTCTGGGCTCGATCCTGATCTCATTTACGTTGATTTTTTTAACTCCATCGATTTTAGTGAAGTGACTCCTGAGTTATGCAGGTGTAAAGAATTGGGACCAATAACTAATATTAATGTATTGACTTTTATCCAAAGATCCCAAAGTGCTTCATAAACTCTGTGTACTGTATCTACATGGATTGCACACTACTGATGAGCCCTTCTCCTGAAATCAGGTCCATGCAGGAAGGTATAGAATTCCATTAACAGCAATGCGAATCCACATAGGGACAGCGAGTCTATCCACATGTAGAAGATAGTGGCATGTATCATCTCTCTCCACACACGCGCGCGCGCACACACACACATGCGCGCACACACACACACACAGAGGGATCAGTTCCACGTTTGTGGTGAAAAGAAGCCGCCTTTAAAGAAATGTGCTTCAGTTCTATAAGACAATGTAAAAAATCCTTTATCCAGCTAATGGTCCAAGAAGACTTGTAGGTGGGCAGATATAATTGATGTACTTGGAATTTAGCCGAGACACTGACACCAAGGCACATACCTACTTTCCCTAAAAGCCCTTGGGATCTTTAAAGACACAAGTGGTCATGACCTCTGGTTTACCTCTTATCAAAAAGTCAGAATCTCCATTAAAACACAGTGCTCACTTTTTACAGTCCACTATAAAATAGGTAGAAGGTTTCCTTAACTCAGAATACTCTTCCTTCAATGTCTAAATGGCTCGGGATTCATGCAGAACAGACACTTCATATATACATAGACACTTTATATTCCCCAGAACCATACGGACAGCTGTTCTGTTATCAAGAGTGCCATTGACTGTACGTTTGTGTTGTGCCGTTCACTGCATGGAATCTAGGCAAATCATTCTGGTACAGCTGCTTGTTCCGGAGCTTAATCAAAGAGAAACTGGAGGGAGGAATGCACACTACTGAAATGATAGCTGGATTGGCCAGGGGCAGATTTCCCCACCCTGTTTTAATCAGCTGGGAGTGTATTTTCCATATTCTCGCCAATCTAGTTAACATGTATACAGGGATTCAACTAAAAGATTAACTCATTTCCCATGCCAAACTGAAATTGCAGCAGGTTTCTGTAAAAGGATTTGGATTGTTTGCTAAGCCTTGGGCTCTCTCACAGCAATTCAACAGCGCAGTGCTTTCAATAATAATTATTTACAGTGTGCATATACAAATATATAGCTCTGTATCCTCTCTCTCTCTCTCTCTCTCTGTCTGTCTGTCTTACTATCATGTCAGGACCTTTTTCCTCTAATGTATCTGTAACTATAATAACAGCCTTATCAGGAGGTTCTAGCTGTCACCTAGTGCATTGCTGCATTTGGCATGGCGTTGCCTGTAATGAGATATATTGGGTTAGTTTTTCAGTGTAGATCCTAAGCCTGCAGTTCAGAATGTAAGCGTGCAAAGCCATGCCTGTAACGTAACTGGAATGTTTTTTCAGATGTGCAACTGAAGAACATAGTGCGCTTGTGCATCGCGATTGATGTGTGTGGGTGAGCAGCTGTGGGTCCCGAAGTCCCCGTTTGCACGCTTAAGGCTTGCTCCTGCAAGATGCTGAGGGACCTTGCTTCCCACTGACCTTAGTAAGAGCGCTCTGAGCCAGGTAGGATCGAGGCATTTCAGGATTCACCATTGCCTAGCCATGCAAATCCTCGCACGTTTGGAAACGCAGTTTGTGCCCCTGCGTTGAAAACGCATGGGGGTGCCTTAAAAGAAGGCATGTGGCTAGGCTGGCCTGTTCCCCTGTGCTACCTCATTTGGAGGCTCAGTGAGTTTTCTGTACTTTACATGACTCCTGTTGAAAGTGTGCGTGTGTGTGTGTGCTCAGTGGCCTGTCCCTCCTTACCCTGTCCATGTCCCCCTACTCCTCTCCCTGAGTTGGGGCGTGGAGCTGGGCCATAGGCGGGGCTGAGGCCTGCGGCTGGGAGTCAGGTCAGGGCTGGGGGACTGCGGTCAAGGCTTGTGGTCGAGGCTGGGAGCGGGACCATGGGGGCCCTGGCAGCCAGAGCCGGGTGCTGAGGCTGCAGGCCAAGGCAGGGAGTGGGGCGGTGCTGGGTGCCAAGACTGCAACTGTGGGTTGGGGTGGGGGCCGAGCCGGGGGCCGAGGCCACGGCCGGGCCCAGAGCAGAGTTGAGGGCAGAGCGGGGCTAGGTGGCACTCTCTCCCTGTCCCCATTGGGGGCTGGCTCGGACCCGGCCATGCCTCCTTGAACATTCCTCTGTGCCCCCCCTGGGGGTGCACCGCACAGTTTGAGGAACTCTGAAATGCATCTTTTGAGACAGATATTCAACCAGGCCTCCACTTGCATCCTTTCTTTGCAGGTTGAAACACATCAGGGCAGGCAAATAGGGGGCTTTGCATTCTCAGCTCAGGAATATCTTGGTGAAAACGTATCCCTATCGGCTCTTCTTGTATAGAGAGATGCAAACTCTGCAATGATCAACACCAGAGCCCCAATGCTTAGATGGCATTAAGTGCAGGAAAGAAGATTTGCTTCACTTGCTCAGGGCAAGTTTGGTAAGTAGTTTTCTGTTGGTGCTAGCTGGTGCCCTGTCTCATAAACTCTGACCCTGGGAGCCTTGTTGATGAATACTTTCTGTAATTTCACCTGCTCCTTCCATCAGATTTTTAATTCCATTCCTACAGATGAACTGAGAGCTACAGGGCTCATAAAATATCTGAGGAGTAATGTACTATCCCTAATTGAAATTAACACCTCAGCTTGTCTGTTGCAACTCCAGGTCTTATAAGAGGCTTTCCTTTCCTAACCCACTCTCTTGCTAGTGCCTTATTTATTATAGAGATTGGCTCAAGCTGCAAAGTTGCTTTGCAGCTCCCTCAAATGGTAGGAGCTTTTTTGGACTGGGAATCTGGGTTGGCCCATTTTAGTAAAGGGAATGGTTTATGAAATTTGATCTCAACCTCCAAAAATACTGGGGTGTCCCAATCTGTGGTATTGGGTCCGCCCCATTCAAGGACTACCAATGTGAATCTAGTGTCCTATCCCAAGCCTATTTTCCAGCATGCAGTTTGTATCTCTCGAAATGGTTCAGCCCCATTATGTAGGGATAAGGACTGCTGATCGGATCCAAGTTCGTACCCCAAATCCTCGAACAGAATGGGCATGTTTGGACTCAAGGCTTTGGTTCAGCCTCCTTATAGGGACAGGGACTGCCAATCCAGATCCTCGTTTGTCTCCTAAACCCCCATATGACGTCGAGCATCTTTGGCTCTGGCAGTCCCATTAGAGGGACAGAGGATGTCAAATGGGATCCAGATTCATATCCCAACCTCCATATAGCATGGAGGGGGTCAGATCCAGGCTTTTGGTTCACACCCATCTCCAATTTATTATTTGGGGAAAATCCAAACCCCACAACTGGCAGCAAAAAGATTAAAATCCAAAGTTTTCTGTCTCCTAATCTCCAGCTTTCCTCTCCCTTGAAGATTGTTGCTGAGCCAAATTTCCTAATAAGGTCCTGAAGCCCCCTCTAAGAGCCATCCAGTCTCTCTGTCTCTGTCTCTCTCTCTCTGTATTTGGAGAGGGGTGTATCTCTTATAGAAAACCTTTAAAGACAATTTCTGGCGGAGAGCCCCAAAGAAATCAGACAGAAAGAGAGCCTGGTTTTGCAAGCCACATATGTGGATGCTAATGGTCTCTTATGGTACATTTGCAGTTCTACACTTAGGATCTGTTAATAGATATATGCAAGCTCCTTGTTACCTGTGAAAACACACATGGCTTTATTTTGCTACTGGGTGTTTGTTTACACTGGGGGTAGTAGAGAAAGTGATGTGAGGTCTGATTCTGATCTCACACTAGTTTTACACCAGTGTACATCCAGAGGCCCAAATTCTTGGCTGCAGCCATGCGATGCAGGTGAGGGATTGATGGGTGGCATTTACTTTTTCAGGCTACCCTGGAATGTAACAAGGCACAAGGAATCAGAGTTTATGGGTTCTAATCTCAGTTCTGCAGTTTATTCATTGGATTTAATCTTAAAATGGGTCTACTGATGCTTAAGTACAAGGTGGGGTTAGATTTAGTTAATCAATGTTTGTAAACTGATTCGTGATCCCTTTAGTTAAAAAGCATTGTAGAAATGTTACATTATGATGATTAATGGTTTGTTAGCTCTCAGGGTTGGTGGAAAAGGGACTTGTTTCTTTACACGATTGATGTGCAGATTCCAAGGCCAGAAGGGATCATTGATCATATAATCTGACCTCCTATATAGTCTAATAAATGTAGCAAAGGATTAGGGGTAGGTGTAAAACAGCTGGGGATGGGGGAAGTAGTGGGAACCTTCAAAATCAAAGTAAGAAATGTAGAGTAACCTCTTCCCCATCCCTTTCTCAGGACTGAAAAAGAAAATATCTCTTGCAGTAATTTAGGGCTCACTATAGCCATGAAACCTGAGCCATTTGCAAGGACAACCCTCTGTGGATTATTAACCTAAGTCTCAAGAGATGAAGGTTAACACATCCATTCTTCTGTTAATTAATTAGCTGAAATATGCATGCAGTCCTCTGATGCCAGTTTACAAAGAGTAACATGAATTTTGATTACGCGTAATCCCAAGGGATCCACAGCAGGAGCTAATGCTATGTAGATACCGCAGGATGATTTGCAAACATCCATTGTGGCCTGCTGACGCTGATCTGATTCTGTTGCGTATTTATCATTGCACTCAAGTATGTGGAGATAATTCGGCTATGATGTAAAGAATAAAAAAGCTTGTGTCCCATGTTTCTATGTGGAGCTTTTTCAGTGGAGACAGATGTGGTTTTAAAAGTAGTGCATCTCATGTGAAGCAATATTACTTAAGTCTTAGTGTGTTTTTGACCATTTTACTATAAAAGAGGTATGATTTTATATATATTTGTAAGAGAATCATATATTTCTGCTACAAAGCTTTGGTGAAGGAAATCTGACTAACTGTGCTCGGTGCACACCTTTTCCAAACAGTTGATGCACAACAGGTGGATGCAAAAAGCTTATCAATCTGTTCCAATGTTATTTCCTGTCATAACTTTGCACAAGAAAGGAAATTTATATCTTTGACAAGCCCTGGCATTGCGAAATGTACCGCGATTCCTTTAGAGCAGCCCTTTTAATCCTTTGGCAAACCGAAGCCGGAGAGATAGGAGAAAATCACTGCTGGTGGTGGTAACTACAATATTATCAGCAGTGGGCTGTGTCAGCTCTTGCACCAATGCGGAACTCAGTGGGCAGGAGTCCACATGAGTGGATCCAATTGCAGAACTGGGAGCTAATCTCACGTACAATTAAACAAAGGGACAATCAAAACAGCGGGGGAGAGGGAAGGGGAAAGAGGAGTCCCAGTAATAAGAAGAGGCGGTTACTCAGAAAAGGCCTGCAAATACAATGACTGAACAAAAGCAAATCTGTTTGGAGTTGGATTTTTAAAAAACTGCTTCAAAATGTCCCTCAAAAAATAAAAGGTCATTGATTCACTTCTTCAGTCTCTCATGGTAGAAGCGGGAAGAGTTTGAGGGAGTGAAGGGTATGTAAGAAAAATAATTATATATACTCTACCTCCTACCTACTGTCTCTCTTAATGGTCCAAGCATTTGATGTGACTGATTAAAGCAATAAAGGATATTTTGGAAGGGGTACTTTTCCTTCAAATTGAAGTAAGTGAGAAAGCACAGACCCAATGGAGGTTTATCTACACACACAAATTGTTCCAATTTAACTAAATTGGTTTCTAAATGAATGTAGTTAAATCAGTGCAACTCCTTTGGTGGCTAATATCAATGTAGCTTAATTGTCTTCGTTACCAAAATGAAGCTGTTTCAGTAAAAGTGGCTCTTCAGCCAATTTAAGTGTGTGCACACCAGAGGAGTGCATTGATTCACTGAATTGTTTTTAGAAACCAGTTTAGTCAAATTGATGCAATTTGTGTGTTTAGACCAGGCCTGGGGAGAGAAGAAGACCTGGGGTCAGCTCTTCAAAGGTATTTTGGTGCCTAATAACTCCCAAATGGGAGTTAGATGTCTGAATACCATTGAGGATCTGGGTCTTGCTCCCTTCGTTGTATTGAAGGTGCCCAGATGGTATGGTGATGGGCAGGAATATAGTTCTCTAAGGGCTAGTCTACTCTTAAAACTTTCAGTGGCACAGCTGAGTTGGTACAGCTGTGCTGCTGTAGGAGAGCTACAGCACGTTATCTAGACGGGAGGGAGCTTTCCCGTCGACACAATAAAACCACCTAAATGAGCGGCATAGCTGTGGCAGCTGGAGAGCATCTCCTGCTGACATAGCCCTGGCCACACAAACGCTCATACTGGCAAAACTTATGTTGTTCAGGGTTGTGGTTTTTTTTTTTTTTCCACACCCCTAAGCGATAAAAGTTTTGCTGGAATACGCACTAGTGTATTCAAGGCCTGAGACGGAGGTCCTTCTCCGCTTTCTCTGATCTCTGGAGGTGACTGAGTGAAATGCCCATGTGATAAGGCTGGCATTAGGCAGCTTTTGAATTTTACAGCACAAAGCTCCTTGGTCCTGTGCTCTATTGGTTCGGAGCAGGGGTAGGTTCTCAGAAGAGTTTCATTTACATAGACTGTGTCCAGTGACTAGCAAAGCTTTTATTTCAAGCAATAGCTATTGAGTAGCAATTAGACCAATACAGTCACAGCTTTAAAAAAATGAAATTAAAATACTTTATTAGATGAAACACTGCCGGAAATCACTTTCTTCCAAGGCAGCCTCTTAAAAGTTTGGTGTACTGACAATATCTCTTTTATGTTCTGGGAAACATAAAGCATTGCCTAAAAAAAGATGTCAAGGATAGACAGTCTGTTTTTCACTGCATTACTTCCTTCAGGAGTTTTTCTTGGATATTGCTTAAGTATATTTTAATAAAAGGACAATATTTCTTTACAGGGTGCATAATTCAATTAAACATATTCACGAAACAGTCCGCTTTAAAATAAACATATTCTTCGGATCCACTGTCAGAAAAGAAAATGTTTTACTTTGCAGATGACAGCTGATATGTGTTAGCCAAAAGACTGCTGTTAACCAATATAACACAGAATCTACTATAAACGGGAACTGAAGAACCAGCAGAAGAGCCCCTCACGTTTACTTAAAATATGGATACATTACACCACCCGTTGATATTATTTTATGGCCTCTGTCATATAGGAAGTCAGACTAGATGACCACAAGAGTCTTTGGCTTTGACATCTATTAATCTGTGCTCCACTACAAGAAGAACTGTGATTTTAGCAAATAGGGTGCAGGGATGAGTTTACAGCATATTATATTTTGAATGAGTTCTTCCCCAAATGTCTCGTTTAACAAGCCAGGATTTCTTTTGTTGTGCTGTGCAGCTGCGTAAGTGACTGATGAAGGGGCTCATATCTGCTCTGATGTCCAACGTCTCATTGGCTTCAGTGGCAAGAGACTCAAGGGCTAAGATCCTTGAGAACTTCAGGGGATAAAGCTGGCAGAAGAGCAGCAAAAGTGCCTCTACATGGGCCCCCTAAAAGGCTTCCCTTTAGGCACGTGTTGAGGACAACAGAAGGGCCTTGTTTAGTAATGAATAAAAGACCAGCAGTTTTGCTTCTCCACAGCCAGATTTTTAAGCCATAATTGGCTCTTGTAACACTGCCAAGGTAAAGGCAGAGGGCCACGACAGGGAAGCCTGACACTGCAAGTGAACTGAAACTAAATATAGTTCTCATGCAGTTTAAAAAAACACACATCAAAGCAAGGAGCTGCCCATCCCCATCTTTGTCTCTTGCAATGGAACAAAATGAGAAAATGGCTATGATAACATACGTATTCTAACTGCAGTTACAGGCAATACATTGAAACCTTCTACGAGCAGCTGTGGCTGGTAGTGATTAAAGATCATTATGTGCCAAACAGTTTGAGACAGAATCCAAAGCCTGTCGAAAATGAAGCTCTTGCACAGAGGAATCGCAAACAGAACATCAGGGCATTTATTCTGGTACGAGGGCAGCTGAATATGAGATTTGACAGGAAGCTGCAGTGTGTGCAGAGAGTGATCAAAATGATCTGGAGCTGCATTCTGAGATTTATATCAGTTCCCAAAACAGTAACAGAACGATCTCCTGCAGGCTGTTTCAATCGCTTGGTACTGCTTTTAAAAGCAGTAGCTCCTTTTTAAATGAGAGCAGTGTCTGTTCGGATACACAAGTCTCACGTAATGCTGACAAATGAGCCAAGACAGTGCGGTAACTTCAGACTGAGTTTTGAATAATTTGTTTGGGTGTGGCAGGTATTTGGTTAGTATTCCCAGGGAGCAAGATGCCATCAAGAAACTCAGGCAGTATTTGCAAAAGGCAGAGAGCTGCAAATATGGATTCAGTTCAGCTTGGGAAGGTATTTTTTTTAAAGGAGTGTTCAGTGACACTTAGAGATACGTGAATATAAATATATACTAGTGAGGGATGAGAATATAAACTAGTGAGGGATGAGAGTGAAAAGTTAGTGATGCGGGTCCTTATTGTTACTGAGGAGTAGCTATAAATTCAAGCCACAAAATCTGGATCCAGATTTTGATCTCCTCAATGTTTAGGTTTGTTCAGATCTCAGGATTTGGTATGGACCATGATTCAAGTAGGGGCTCTGAGAAATTTGGGTCTAGGTTCAGATTTCAAATAACTCTTCTTGTCATTCTGATGGCTTAAATTAATTCCTCAGTTCAATATTCACAGCAGAAATGGAAACACGAGAAATGGAATTAATATCTCAGAGATTTCCCAGGGAGGGAAAGTAAAATTGTTAAACTGGAAGCTTTCATATTGTTTTGCATTTCTATCACACCTTTTATCCTAAAGGATAAAGGACTTAACTGAAATCAGTCCCACTGAATGCAGCCATCTCTGACGTGGAGCACAGAGCACTGCAGAACAATAGTGGGAGATTAAATATGTCCAAGGACACAAGGGCAAGCCATTGCTCTTAAGGAAAGTGTTATGGGATCTTTAACATCCATTAAGAACCTTCATTTCTAAAGTCACATCCAAAAGGGTCTCTCACAGAGTAAACTGCATGGAACATCTTAATGTGTCTACTTTGGAAATGTAAGCTGACCCTGTGTGGACTGGAATAAATGGCTCCAGTGAACCAAGATATCCTTAATCTAATGCATTCAGTGTCTGGCATAGATGAATTATCTTGGATTTTTGAAGGGACAGTACTAAGATAAATAGCAGGCTTTCAGTGGGCTAATTCTCCCCTTTTGTTGGAAAAACTGTGTTTGAAAATCATGTCAGCTTTCTGCATATGATCATCACAGACCTATTCTATCTCAACATCTGCCCTCTAATTTTCATATGGATTCTACTTTCATGCTTCTGTCAAACTTTTCTAATGTTTAATCCATAGATGGAATTCTAGCTAAGCATGTATGTGGCTACTTTGTGCCTTCAGTTCAAAATGGGCTGGGCTTCCCAGTCATTTTTCTACTGGACATGGCTAACTAGACTTGTGACTGATATCAGCTCTCTTACTTTGCTTTTGTACCGCATCCCCCACATCCGATCTTTGTCTTTTCGATTGTATGCTCTTGGGGCAGGGACGTGTCTGTGAATCTCCCACTGTACTCATGGGCATTATAAAATACATAGTAGTAAACCTACGTGTGCACAGATTTGTTCCAACATGAAAGACGGGAACCAAGGAGGATTCACGTAACTGCAAACCTGCATGCTTAATGTTAGCTGTGGAGAGAAGCTTAGAAAGATATTAGTAAGGGCAGTGTTCCAAAGCAAGGTAGCCCCCAGCCAGTCACAGCTTGTGTAAATGGGGAAAGAGTGCAGGGAGCAGAGCTGGGTGAAGTTTTTTGGAACAGCTTTTTTCAATGAAATCTTCAGATTCGGGTTGACCAAAATATTCCGTGAATTTGTGCTGAATTTGCCAAATTGCTTTGGTTTAAAATAATTAAAAAATAAAGGAAGGCTTCCTTTTGACACTTTTGGGATGTTTCCATTTTTTAATTCAAAAGGATTTTTTGTTGAGAATTTTAGTTCAGTTTTATTTTTAAAAAGGTTAAAAAATAGTCAAAGACTAAACTAAATGTTTTGTTTCATTTTGTTCGACCTGCAACAACTTTTTGGTTTTTTTTTATTTTTTTTTTAAGTTTGCCAAAAAAATGAAATTTTGTTTTGTTTTAAATTAAGCTAAAACAAATATTTTTTTCAGCCAGCACCCCAGCACCTATGGACCTAGACGGAGCATTTTCCCGTGCTCCCTGCTACAGCCAGGGAGAGGGGACCACTGATCTCCCATCTCTTTGGCTGCAGCAAGGAGCCTTCACTGGTCTTTTAGCCCTGTGGAAAAATGCTCCCCCTGGGGCCTTAGGCAGTAGCTCCTTTCTGCAGTCAGCAGGAGGGGAGCTGTAAGCCACTTTGAAAGTCCCCACAGGCCAGTTTTGGCCCCTGGGCCATAGATTGGGAACCACTGCTCTAAGGGGCACTGCCAGCTGGCTTTGGGAATCAGCGAGGCTTGCAACATCCAGTCACGCAGGTTTACACTACAAAATAAGGTGGTTGACTTACACTTGTGTGTACATGTGTCTACACTTAATTTTATCTCCAACCGATGTAAGCTCTCTATTACACCAACATAGTAACACCACCTCCCTGGTGGCACTGAGCCATGGTCAATGCACTGAGGTTGATGTTACCTATGTTGCCTCTAACA
>ML675632.1:1838231-1852030 GCA_007922155.1 Mesoclemmys tuberculata | reverse complement strand
CATATTGGTCCCTTCTGACCTATGAGTCTATGAGTCTATGAGTGAAATTGAGTCGACTTAACTGTGTAGTGTAGGCATGCCTAGAGTGTAATAGTCACAAATGTGCAGCAAGCACCACAAAATTCCTAAAGGCCTCAAAAGAGCATGGCCAGGTAGAGCACAGCACACTACACCGCATTGCTGTGGCTGGCTGTTAAAGCGCTCTTTCGACGCCTCCCTGAGCCATAGGACTCCGCATTGAGCTCTTTTAAGAGCACTTGTGTCTGGCTGGTCAAACTAAGCAGACAGCCGCTCCACTTCCACGCCTATGACAACTTTTCCTCTTTCCTTTACAGATATTACACAGGAGGCAGCTCTAACTGTCAGGTTAACTTTCTCCCTGAGATCCAAACCCCACAGCCGCTTCAATTGACCAAAAACACATTCAAACGTCGTTCTGCACCTGCTGAGCCAGTAGTTGACACTTTCCTTGGTGCTGTTGAGGTGGCCGTTGTACGGCTTCATAAGCCTGGGGAAGAAGGGGTAGGTTGGGTCCCCCAGGAATGGCTCACTGTTGGCATTTCAATATCACCAATGGTAATCTGCCAGTTGGGAAAGAAGATCCCTGCTTGTAACTTTCCGAACAGTCCTGTGTTCTTAAAGAGGTGGGCATCATGCCCCTTTTCTGACCAGCCAACATTGTTAGTGATGTGTCTGTCCCCTGTGATCCATTGATTGCATAACCACAGAAAAGCAGCCCTTTCTGTTGATGTGCTCGGTGGCAAGGTGATCTGGTGCCAAAATAGGGATAAGCATTCTGTCTATCATCCGACAACAGTTCAGGAACCCCATTGCTGCAAATCCATCCATTATGTCCTGCACATCGCCGAGAGTCACAGTCCGGCAAAGCAGGCGATGATTAATGACCCTGCATGACAATGGGCCCCACAGGGGATTTTACAATGGTAGCAATCAGGCATTGTAAATTTCCACAGTGTGATCACCACTTGCTTCTCTACTGGCAGTGCAGCTGTCATTTTGGTGTCCCTGCGCTGCAGGGCTGGGGCAGTTGTAGTTTAGACATACGCTTAGGCCCTGATCTGAAGACCATTGCAGTCAATTGAGGTTTTTTCTTTTAACTTCAGTGAAATTTGGATCAGAGTCTTATGAGTCTGAGAGACAGATGGGCTGACTCTTCGTTGCCCTGCACCTTGAGCAGGTATTTACACCACTACTGTTTTGGTGTGGCAGCATTTTTCACCCTCTTTGCACGTCTATAAATGGCTGCCCAAGGTTCATAGCAGTGCTGCATCGAACCAAGAGAAGCTGCCATTTTGTTGCAGTTGGATTGCAGAGAGAAGAAATATCATGATGAGTTGACAGTTCTGTATGTATCCAATCCCAAGCATTTGAAAATCATGAGTCAGGCCCCCCCAAAAATCATGAGATTTTAAAAATAATACATTTTAGGTTCTTTTAATTTGCTGTCTGAGGCATTTAGGGTCATATTTTCATGCTCTTCTCCACAACCTTGAGGGCTAGAAACTTTTTAACAAAATGAAAAAGCTGATTAACATGACTCCAGGAGGTTGGGTTTAAGTAAAACACAAGATACCATGAGACTTTTTGGTCGAAATACAGCATTGGTCAACCTGAAATTATTCCTGATTTGACATGAATAGTTTTGGGTGTTCACAACATGGCCAGAAGAGGTGGAAATATGGGGGGGGGGGAGAGGGATGCTTCAACTGTTAGCCCTGTGGTTAGGACACACACATGCAATATGAGAGAATGAGCTTCATGCCTCCTGCTCTGAAATGGATGCAACACAGACTTCTTTGATTCACCAAAAATTCAGAAAAAAATCAGATTCAATTCGACCCGAACCAAATTTTCTTCGCAATTTTTCTGGAACTGCCTCCAGACCAGAAAAATCACCCAGCCCTACTCATGAGATCATAGAATAACAGAAATCTAAAAAAGCCCAAATCTCTCGGTCCAAGAAGTTCCTATCTCTACAGTATATTCACTTAGCTTTCTGTGCAGTTTGCCTTACTGTCTAGTCTAGTCTTAAATGACTCAAGCTATGGAGCCTTCACCACGTCCCTGGGGAGACTTTTCCACAGTCTAAACTATTACAATATTTTTCCTGCTATTCAGCCTCTGTTTTCATTTCATCCCATTATTCTTCACCTTGCCCTCTTGAACCAACATAAACAATTCCCTTCACTCCTTGGTGTTTACACCTTTCAAAGGCTCAGAGACATTTATATCCCTCTTAGTTGTCATCCAGCCAATTGCTACATATTTAGTGCTTTGACTCTTTCCAATATGTTCCTCTAGATTATATAAATAGGGGAATATGTCATGTGTAAAACAAGCAGGGTCATTCTTCTGCTCTACTTGGCATAGGTTAAAGTGGTTGGAGCACTGAATTTAGTTTTGGACCTTGCTCTTTATGGAAAGACATTGACAAATTGGAGTGAGCTCAGAAGAGAGCAACAAAAATGATAAAAGGCTTGGAAAACCAGACTGATGAGAGGCAGCTGAGAAAGATGGGCATGTTCAGTATATACAGAAGACTAAGGAGAGACATAATAGCTGTCTGTACATCCATGAAGTGATGGGATAAAGAGAACAGTATTAGCCGGATAGGACAGAAGCAGCAGAAATTGATTTAAGCTGCAGAAAGGAAAATTTGGGTTAAATATTAGGAGATCTGTTTCAGCTCCTAGCGCTATCAGGCAATGGAACAAACTGCTGTGGAAAGTGAGGAATTACAGTTAGTAGAGAGATTCCAGGCTAGACTCAACCCTTATATACTTGGACTAACAAAATAAACCCCATCATAATGCGGGAAGCGAAGCAGATGACCCACTGACATTTCCCTTCAACCAAAATTCCATTATTTTATTAGGGTGCTGCCCTTATGCCCCATTCTACTAGAAACTGTATAGACACATGGTAAGAAGTAGCCTCTGCTCCCAAGAGAGTACAGTCTAAATAGACAAAGGGTGGGAAACAAACATAACGTTCGCTCTATTTTACAGTGGTGAGCTGAGGCGTGGCGACTCACCCAAGGCCACAGAAGAAGTCTGTGAAAGATCTGGGAACCAAACCCAGCTGAACTGGTCCCTAGTGCAGTGCCTTAACCATGAGGCTTGCTTTCCTCTTGCTCCAAATGGCAGCCTCCTCGTGAATTAAACCACCAGGAGCATGGTCCTGCTCTTCTTACACACCTTCAACTCCCATGAACTTCAGCAGGAATTTTAGATGTGCAACATGATGCAGGAATGGAGCCCAGGATGGACCCATCATCTGGATGTACTTAACCAGATGATGTCCGTCTAGGAGACGGAATGGCTGCTGTGTTGGTTTAATAAGATGAATGCCCCATCACACAATGGCTGACAATTGGCTACTTAAAAAAACCCAGCCTGCTATGAAATCAAAGGCTTTAGTGTGTGCTGCCCTGGAGTTACATCAATGCCCTGTGCCTTTTGCCCCGTGGGCAGCATTGGTGGCACAGCAGAGTCTAACTAGTCCCTCTGCTTGCTCTGCCATCTTGTTGCTAGTAATTGGTGGATGTGGCTTTGCTTTGTGATGTCTGAGGGAATGAGGCCTTTCCCTTGAATGAAGAGCTGTATTTTTCATGGCTTGTAGTATGGTTCTCATATTATAGGGCATTACTGGCTTGTATTGAACTTGAAACTGCATTGCATAATCCACAAGGATTGCGTTGATACCACTTGGCTATACCACTACCGAAGGGCAAGGTAATGCACAGTCTGAAGATGGCTTTAGCAATAAAATTGCAAAACTGTAAACTGGGCAGTCCCTAGCCTGGCTGTTTGTATGAATTATTGTCACTTGTTGGCCAGTATGTATTTATTCTGCTCAAATACCAGTGTGGAATTGCAATTGCTCCTGCCCTCCCACCCGCCGTCACTTGCTGTGCAAACTTTACTTGGAGGACAAAGTTCGTGGCCCAGATTTTGAGTTGCCCTGGCTGCATCTCAGGATGGAAGGAAGCAATAGTGGCTTGTCTGCTCCCTTCCATGAAATCAGAGGAGTCTGAATTCTGCTCTAAGGTATGCCAGGCTGCCCCTGGCCAAAGGATCAGTTCTAGTTGTTATGGCTAGTTAAAGCACCCTTTCCCAGCCACACTGGGGACTGAGAGGTCTGGCACAGAGCCATTACACAAGCTCCATACTATCCAGGGAGTCCCCTTACACAACGGGAATTCCCAGGTGGCCCGTTAAACCAGCTTTCCAGATGTGTTATGCTGTTTGGATCAGGGTTCATAATCTGTTCCTGTGTCTTCTCAATGATTTTGATATGTAAGACAATAGAAATCAAGATCTATAAATCTGGTGCTTGTACAAGTGAAGGGGACGAGAAGGCAGAAGCTGTCACAAGGGATGGATGGCCTGAAGATCATGAGTGCCTGATCTGCTGCACGCTTCTTTCATCGCAGAATCTCGTGTGAGTGCCACAAAACTGGGGCTTCATGGCTACTTGGGAGCAGGATAGGGGCTGGAGCAGCCATTTCTCAGAACCTCTTCCCTTCCAGGCCTTGTGGATATCTGATCAGATACCCAGTCAGCAATCAGTGGTTTTCCAAGGAGCCTTGATTCCCATTGGCTCATCCCCTGTGCAGTTCAGGCTGCTCGGTGTACTCACCATACGTATTGTCTGCTTTGATGAGGCTGATTTTGTTCGTTGCTGTCTCCTCTGAATTGATTCTGAGCCTGAACCTTTATTTGGCAATTTTCAGGTGTTAGCAGCCTCCACTGCTTCTGGGGAGGAAACTGGCAGAACGTCTCATCAGGGGGTTGTCCCCAGTAGCGATTCAGAGGCATCAGGCCTACCAGTGTCCCAAGACATATTTGGCACTCAGGATACCCCACAATCTATGGATCAGAATCTTGCCCCACTGCCAGATGGCAGGAATCTGCCTCCAACTCCCCAATACGATGATATGGAAGGAACTCTGTGAGAGTTTGTCATGAAGTTACTGGTTGAATTTGATCCTTTCTGTGTATTTTTTTGCAAAAGGGACAAAAAGGCCCATACTTTCCTCATCTAGGGCTAGATCCAAAGCCCACTGAAGTCGATAGGAATGTTCTGATCAACTTCAGAGGGCTTTGGATAAGACCGCAAATCATGAGGTTCACACAGTTTTCATTAAGATCTTACTATTTGTTTGTTTGTTTTATTGTTTAGTTTTTTGTACTTATGATATTATCATGGCACTTAGGAGCTCCAGTCATGGACTAGAACCCCACTGTGCTAGGTGCTGTACAAACATAGAACAAAAAGATGGTCCCTGCCTTAAAATTGTTTACAGTCTAAATAATCAGATAGTCTCCAATTCTGACTTTAGAATTTGCCCTTAGAGCAAGTTACCAGGAACAACCTTCTCATTAGGGGAATGTGTTTTGTGAACATCTGATGCTTTCATTTTGAGTTACTCAAGCAGTGCCCCAGAGCCACCCTTGCTCTAGGAATTGGTGCAGAGAAAATGAAATGGTCTTTTCCAGTACTTCACTGGAAAAGAATTTCTAGGCAAGCTGCCTAGCAGGCACACACTGTACTATATTCTTAGAAAGCAATAGATCTATTTATGACTGCTGTATCTGTTGGGAACTTGCTGCATGAAAAAAATAAATTAAAAGAAAAAAAAACCTTGGCAAAAGCTGCTCTTTAGCGCTGACTGAGATTTAGCGCTTCTGAGACTGACAAATTAATCCTCGCAACACTTCCGATTAACTCCTGTTTGCAGTACATCTGAATTCAGTAGGAATGCATTAAAATGAGAAAGGAAGCAGACTTATTCCTGAATTTGGTTCGCACTTTCCCCCAGACTGAATGCTTCGCATTGTCATGTTCAGCACAAGCAAACGTCTTCAAGCTTCTTTCCCCCGGTAAGAGCTGTGGCAAACGGCCGGCTTCTCCCTTGTGGGTCTCGCACCTTTGCCTCTCGCAGTGGGCCAGGGTGTTGCTGGTAACCCCGTCTTCCCAGGGAGGGGGATAGGGACTGGGCCCGCCCGCTCCTCCGGGTCCCAGCCCAGGGGCCCTCTGAGTAGCAGCTATGTGCTGCTGGCACCTTGCTTGCAGCTGCAGGCTTTTCCCTTGGGCTACTTTATCCCCTCTGTCTTCCTGGCTTCTTGAGCCCAGTACCTGCTTCAGGGCTCCACCTCTCTCCCACACACTGCTGTACTCTGTTCTTATTTACAATCTCCACAAACCCCTCTGCTCACCACACACCAACTCCTACTACTCCACAATGTCTCTCAGGAGTAGAGGGTTTTTAATTGGTGTCAGCTGACACTAATTACCTTATATGGACTCTGACTAGTCTATAGGGTATAAAGCCCGGATCATTCTAGCACTTATATAGCGCCCTTCTAGAACTTTCCTGCTGCCTTCTGTCTTTGCTATACCACAGAGCCTAGAAGAGCGAAGTGATTTGGTGACTTCCTTTTCATATTTTTGGCTCTTTTAAATAATCCTAAGTGGCACTGGCCCCACAATAAGCATCTGTTCCTGCTCAAGCCTTTTCAGAAGGCTGGTGGACATTAGTGAGTCATTTCATCTGGTACAGGTCCAGTTTATCCCTTGATTTAGAAATAAAGGCGAAATGCAACTCTAATAGCAACATCTCTAAAGGCTAGATTGGCCCATGCGCTTCTAGGGACACCCAGGGGCCTTCCCTCTCCTTGTGACGTTGTACAGCATTTGGTCGCAATACTGTTCCTGCTTGTGTTCCCCTGTGAGTCGAGCGCCAGCAGCTGTGATGGAACCCAAAGACTGCGTGTAGAGGGACAGGGTGAGGTTAGGGTTTTTGCTGTCCTCTAGGGCAGGACTTGTAAGTGCAGTGCATGTGCAAGGTGCTCTTTCAAATGTGTTAAGAGAAAGTGTACTCTGATGCAGATCCCCAGGGGGAATTCTGGGTGACTTTTTTCTTGGAGTTTCTGTTAGAGTGAGACACTCCTTACCCTCTGGCAATGGAGCCATTGCTTAAAGACACAGTTTGGGCCTAAATAGTCTCATGTTCAAAAGATAAAATAGACGAATGGGTTTTAAGGCCAGAAGGGATCATTAAATCATCTAATCGGACCTTCTGCAGGCCATAGAATTTCATCACGACTCAACAAGAGTCCTGTGGCACCTTAAAGACTAACAGATTGTTGCATCTGACAAAGTGGGTTTCTGCCCACGAAAGCTTATGCCCAAATAAATTTGTTAGTCTTTAAGGTGCCACAGGCCTCCTGTTTTGCTAAAAACAGACTAACATGGCTACCCCTTTGGAACTCATGAATGAAGCATATCTTCCAGACCTGGCTTCACTGTCCTTGATAACCAGGAGTCACAAAGACTTTAGCAAAGCTTTTGATATGGTATCCCACAGTATTCTTATCAACGAGTTAAAGTAGTATAGGGTGGATAGAAAGCTGGCTAGATCATTGGGCTTAATATCTAGCTGGCAAACTGCTACCAAGCGGAGTGCCCCAAGGTCAGTCCTGGGGCCAGTTTTGTTCAAGATCTTCATTAATGATTTGGAGGATAGAGTGGATTGCAGCCTCAGCAAGTTTGCAGATGACATTAAGCTGGGGGGAATGGTAGATACATTGGAGGCTAGGGCTAGGATACAAGTTAGAGGATTGGACTAAAAGACATCTGATGAGATTCAACAAGGATAGGTGTAGAGTCGTGCACTTAGGACGGAAGAATCCCAAGCACTGCTAAGACTGGGGACCGACTGGTTAAGCAGCAGTTCTGCATAAAAGGACTTGGGGGTTACAGTGGATAAGAAACTGGATATGAGTCAAAAGTGTGCCCTTATTACCAGGAAGGCTAATGGCATATCAGGCTGCATTAGTGGGAGCATTGCCAGTAGATCGAGGGAAGTGATTATTCCCCTCTGTTCAACATTGGTGAGGCCACATTTGGAGTATTGTCCAGTGTTGGGCCCCCCACTACAGGAAGGATGTGGACAGATTGGAGAGTCCAGCAGAGGGTAACAAAGATGATTATGGGGCTGGAACACATGACTTATGAGGAGAGGCTGAGGGAACTAGGCTTGTTTAGTCTGCAAAAAAGAAGAATGAGGAGGGATTTGATAGCAGCCTTTAACTAGCTGAAAGGGGGTTCCAGGGAGGATGGAAATAGGCTGTTCTTAGGGTTGGCAGATAACAGAACAAGGAGCAATGGTCTTAAGTTGCAGTTGCGGAGGTCTAGGTTGGATATTAGGAAAAAGATTTTCACGAGGAGGGTGGTGAAGCATTGGAATGGGTTACCTAGGGAAGTGGTGGAATCTCCCTCTTTAGAGGTTTTTAAGCTGTGGCTTGACAAAGCTCTGGCTGGGATGATTTAGTTGGGGTTGGTCCTGCTCTGAGCAGGGAGTTGGACTAGATGATCTCCTTAGGTCCCTTCCAACCCTAACCTTCTATGATTGTGAGGCATCATGATAAAAAGACTGAGCTAATGGCTCCCTCACACTCATAAAGGAGCTTCATGGAGGAAAACTCGTCCCATCAGCTTGAATTCTGAAACCAGGAAAGAAAGATAGCTGACATAAAAATTTTTCATCTCCTTGCTGTTCGGACTCTCACAGGGCTGAAGCTTGGAAACAAAATCAGTGGTCCCTAGGGTCAACCTGGGTTTACCCTAAAAGACATTCAGTGCTGACAGATTACTTCATCTCTGTCACCTTTTGGAACCATAGACTGTAACTCATTTGTGAATTATATATGTTTCCTGTTTTAACCTGTAAATAACTCTCTCATTTCTTTTTCCTAGTTAACAAATCCTTAGTTAGTTTACTATAGGATTGGCTACAAGCATTGTCTTTGGTGTGAGATCTAAGGTACATATTGACCTGGGATAAGTGTCTGGTCTGTTGGGACTGGGAGCAATATGAATATTTTGCACTCTTTGGTGTAAGTGACCATTCATCACTAAGTCCAGCTGGCAAGATAGACTGGAGTACCCAAGGGGACTGTCTGTGACTCCATGATAAGGCTGTTATAGTAGTTCAGATGTTCAGATTTGTTACCGGGTTAATGAAAGATAACAGAACACACAACATGCTTTTTGATGATCTGCCTTAAGGCTGGGACTCATGGTCGTGAACCACTCCAGACAGCATGACACCTTAGTTTTTGGGTGGCTATTTTAAATACCTAGGGCCTGGATTCTCTGTCACTTGAGGAAGTATGATAGGCCATTCAAAAGTGACGGGATTTACGTGCTGCTGGACCGGATGGCATTCCATCTGGGCTGCTGAAACATGCTTTAGATCAGTGCGAGTGTGGGTAGGGTTTTGTGGCCTGCCTTGTGCGGGAGGTCAGACTAGATGATCATATTGGTCCCTTCTGACCTATGAGTCTATGAGTCTATGAGTGGCCTGTTTCAGCTGTTCTGAAAAGTATGGGCATCAGGGAAAGTACCAGCAAAATGAAAAGACGGCATCATAGTGTCCCTGTTCAAGGGCAAAGCATCTCGTACCAAGTGTAGCAATGTCAGGCCAGTCTTATTGTCAGTTCCTGGAAAGGACTTTGCTCATGTTCTGATTGGTTGGTGTGAGGCTGGCAGACCAGGTGCTAGCTCATGCCAAGGCCCATAGGCCTCACTGAACACTGACAAATGCATAGCTGGAAACCGGTCTGGCTCACCTGTGTGTTAGCATTGTTAAAATAGATGTAAAGTTGATAAGAGTGTATTTAATGTTTAGACTTGATGAAATGCTTGTAGGACGCTTCATGCATTGATCTTACTTTATAACATCTGTAGCCCAGGGTATGAAGTAATACTGAGTGTTTGCATTGTAAACCTCTGTGATTGTGTAACTCACCAAACAGGAAAGAATCATTAACTAGTTTAAAGAGCTGGTCCTACATAGAAGAAGGCCCATTGAAACCAAATGAGCCATTGTGAAACATCAACGGACAAAGACATTGGTGATCGCCCCTCTCCTGCACTCCCATGAAGAAGAGACAGGTGCCATCACTTGTTCCATCAATAGGAACTCTGGGGGAAGAGAATAAAAAAGTCTGGCCAGAAGAAACTGTATCCCTATGCTGCTTGGACTTCAGGGAGCGGGCAAGACTTCTAAGCATAAGCAAGGGATCCCCATGCTGCTTAGCTTAGGTTTGCCCTAAAGTACATATAGAACGTGCACGTTTCAGCAGCTTCTATTGCTTTTTGAAACCTAAAACGGTAGCTCGTTTGTGTGTTTACCTGCTTTAACCTTGTAACTAACTTTCTTATTTCTTTTTCCTCGTTATTGAATCTTCAGTTAGTTTATTACAAGATTGGCTACAAGTTTCATCTTTGGAGAGAGATCTAAGGGGCAATTGACCTGGGCTAAGTGACTGGTCCTTTGGGACTGGAAGTAACCTGAATATTGTTGTGATTTTTGGTATAAGGGACCATCACAAAAGCAGGCTTGCTTAGGGGGCAAGATAGACCAGAGGGCCCAGGGACATGCTCTGTGGTTCCATATTAAGGCTTTTGGTAGTGCTTGAGGAGTTCTCTCTTGAGACTTGGCTGGTAAAATCTAAGTATAGAACATAACCAGTTTGAGGTTGGTTCCCTGTTTAACAGTCTGCCCTGAGGTTGGTACTCATGGTTGTGAGCCTCGCTAGACAGATTGACAGTCAGATGCAGCCTCTCATTAACAGATATTGTCATCTACAGCAATCAGGTTTCATTGCAGGGTGGTCAACAATGGATGCTGTCCTTGCCCTCTGGCTGAGCTGTGCCAAGAATTTAACTGTCCACTTCATATGGCATCTATTGAAATCAAATCTGCTTTTGATTCAATCAGCAAGTCTGCACTTTGACTTGCACTGAAAGGAACTGGTGTCTGCATAACAGATTTAGCAGAACATTTCAATCTTCATACCAGTACCAGTGTGCGTTTGCATATTGGTTGCTGGCTTCTGCTGCATTTCTACACATCCTCAGGTGTGTAGCAGGGATGCATTCTTGCCCTGGCACTATTCTGTCAAGCTGTTGATTGGATATTAGGATTTGCTGCTCCGTAGGTCAGAATCAAGGTTAGTCAAGAAGTGTTTACACAGACGAACACTGCCTTGCTTGTGGAGAAGTCAGAGAATTTCAGTCCCAGTCTCTACCGTCTTCAAGCTGCCACCCACAGTATGGGATTGAATATCTCATGGCAGAAGACCAAGGTCCAGAACTTTGGGGCTGGGCCACCAGAAGCTGTGGTGTAAGTGGGGTTGAGTACCATGGAGAGTGTTGACGGGTTCATCTATCTAGTCTGCAAGCAGAGTTTAAACAGCTGCAGTAAACTGGATATTCTTTGACAAATGCCACCTCCTGCATGAAGTCCATGTCTTGTTTATGGATGCAGAAAAGTCTTTGCACTCAGACAAAGTGCAGGATCTATCAAACCTGTGTACTGCCTGTATTGCTATATGGATCAGAAACCTGGACCTTTTTACAGGCAGACTTTGAGTCACTGGAGGCATTCCATATTTCCTTAAAATCCTGAGCATTAAGTGGTTTAATTTTGTGCAAAATGTCACAATCTTTCAAAAAATCTGTCCTTCCTTCAGTTGCACATTTTATTCAAACACAGTGTGGCATGCTTTTCAACCACCTGGATGGACAAAAACATGCTAGCACATTGTGCTCTCAAACTCTACATCGACAAATGAAGGAATGCATGCCCTGACTCCACCTGGTGCTTCCCCACAGTTTCATGGATTCACAGGATTGAGCTAGATTTGGAAACTTCACTACACGATGCCTGGTGTGACGCCAACACCGTGGTCACCCTGGCTGGTGCAGCAGTCCTTCATACACTATGAACATTTGATGATGATTGCCTGGTTTATCAGAATTTCTGAGCATCCACAACTCCATCCAAATTAAGAGGAGCTGGGTGTGCTCACGCTTACGAAAAGCAGGTCGTAGTTGTCTCAAGCGGGCAACTGAAAATAACCCAAAATTATTGAAGGCTTGAAAATTTTCCCAATGTCACATAGGTCCGTGGCAGAGCCAGGGGATAGAATTCAGATTTTCGGAGCCTTTGTCCATTGTCTTATTCTTGAGCCCGCCATTATAAAACACACACACATTTTGGTCTTAGAGGTAAATAAGAAGCAACAAATAAGCAGCCTCTCATAGCAAGAGAAGAGAAAGTGAGAGCAGACATGTAGCAACTTAGAAAATAAAATAAAAATCATTGTAGACTCCAGTTCTTGTAGCTCTTATCAGCTTTTATAAATGTGAGATGTATTCCATTTCTAATACATTTTAATACTTTTTGTTCCATGGCTTGATCCAATTAGAAGCCGTCTGTGATGATTTCATAATCATACTTTGGAAGGATTTTTTATTTTGAATATAAAGGGAGATGTAATTACTGGGAGCTGTGGGGTATTTCATAGTTTTCTTTTAAAAATATGATTCTTAAATTATATGTTCCCAGTAGAGTAGCACCACATTAGTCTAGACAATTCCCACCACTATTTGCAGTCCTGTGCAGTGGAAGAGCTGGGACTGCACAACAGGGGACGGATCACTCAGTGATCACCTATTCTCTTCATTCCCTCTCAAGCACCTGACATTGGCGACTGTCAGAAGACCAGATACTGGGCTAGATGGACTATTGGTCTGAGCCAGTATGGCTGTTCTTATGTTCTTAAAAACAGAGTTCAAGCTTCAGATGGTGTCTTGCTCATCCCCTGATGTTCAGCACATAACTCCCAGGTTTTTACCTTTCCTTGATGTTCATAAAGGCTTATTCTGATATTTCACTAATTAAATTGTGTTTGAATGTAACAAACACCAGCTTGGTCATCACCAGGAATTCAGTCAATGATCTGCAGAGCTGAACGCAAAGGTTTCTATAGCTTGAGCTAAAGAGATGAGTTCTGTAGTGGGATGGCTGTAACAGCCTCTGTCCTCCATGGATTGGGCTTACGTGGGGGACAAGTACCATTGACCAGTGGGTGACATTACTTCTGGTTTATGTTGGTGCAAGTGAGATTGGAATCAAGTCCCTTTTGTTTTATGAGTCTGAAAGGAAAGATAATTCACAAGATTCTCCTCTTCATAAAGGAGAGTTAAACATTCCCTCCATCGATCTTGCATTCCACTTCTTAGCTCTTAAAACAAAGAAAAGATTCGCTGAGCCCATCCTTGCTGGAAAGCGTGGCTTGATGAAGAGGGTTTATAGCAAATTTTGGCTCCTTAAGCTTCATGCCAGCTGTGATTTCATTTCTCATTGGAGAAGAGTGCTGCTTTGTTTTCAGTAGGGGAATCCAAAGGAAATGGAGAACTTGCTGAGAATGATCCTGCCATTGGGGAAAAAAATAGAATAACTCTCTCTCTTTGGAATAACTGGCAAAATAAGAGCTCTGAGAAGCGCACCTCTGCAGTTCTAGAATCTCAAAGGGTCTGTGTATCCCAAGTGAGTGTGAAGGTTAAACACGTTCCAGATCTGGAAATCACTCTCTGCTCTGCTGCCACATAACGCGATGGCACGGGCGTGGGAGATTTTAGGCACATTGGTTACCGTTTTGATGCTGGGATTTAATACACCTGTCAGGTGGCCTTTCCCAGGATGCAGTAGGTCAGCAGCAGGCAGATATATCATTAAGATACAAAATGCCTCACTGGAGCCTAATTTGGAAATCAGATTTATAGTGCTAAACACAATCAATGGCTTCATTTACTCTGGGATTCGAGCTGCTTGGATGGCACCTCTTAAGACTTTATGTAAAATCTGTCTTCAGGCAGCGAGAGAGAAACCATTTCCTCCCCGCTGCTTCGTAGTCTGA
>ML675632.1:1654518-1838221 GCA_007922155.1 Mesoclemmys tuberculata | reverse complement strand
ACTGAGAGAAGGAACTGGGATGAGATCTTTAAAAACAAAACATGTGAAGAGATTTTGCAAGGGAAGCAATGTTTCTAGTGTTTAGAGCAGAGGGTTGGTAGTCTGAACTCCTGGATTCTTTTCCTAGCACTCCCTCTGATACACTGTACAGCCTTGGGCCAGCCACCTCACCTTCTTGTGTCTCCATTTACTCAGCCATAAAAGAGGTTTAATGAATAATACTTACCTCATTGGAGCAGTGTGAGGCTTAATTAGTTATGTTTGTAAAGCTCTTTGAGATGAAAGATGGTAAAAATCAACTATTATTATCACCTGCGGGAGATGATGGGGTTAATGAAGATTTTACTTCAGGAATTTGTACTTTTCAAACCATCAAGATATGTGCTTGAGGACTCAACATAATGAGAGCCCAATCACATGAGGTGTTGTGAGCACCTCCTGTGAAACAATCAGTTCTCTCAACTCCCACTGGGAGATTCTTGAAGGAATCCAGTTTTAGAGAAGTAAATTTTAGATTTGAAATGCAATATCACAAGCAAAGTGCATCGGTGACGAAAAAGACAAAGGAACCTTGCTGGTACTTAGAAAGCTCTGATGAAAAAAATAAAAAAATCACCGCCTCTCTCTTTTAATTCTGCTACCTTTTAAGAAGAAGATGAAATATGTTTTAGAACTCTTTTACCTACTCTGGCAATTAAGATCGTAATCTAGATGATTACCAGAGCTTGTAATGAAATTACATCCGCCATTAAAAGCGTGATCCAATGTTGCAGCTAGGAATGTTTCAGGTTTGTTTACTAAGCTACCTAGCTGACCAGAAAGCAGCAAAATGTATTAAACACATAAGAAAAAGGTCTTGTAGACATAGATTCCCAGTCTGAGTTTCAATGGTGTGAGCTAGTATAGAATTTGTAATTCTTTTCTCGCTAATTCCTCTAACAGAGCCCTTCAAAAATAGTTTCCATGATTCTCAGTTGTTCTATAACTCCTATTTGGAAATAGTAACTTTTTTGGTTTTTTTGGAATGGCACATCCTATGAGTTTTCAGGTGACAGTGAAATCCAATAAAAAGATCGATCTGCAAAATGGGCTAAAAGTTTTAGGTCATTTATGTATTGGTTCTATATATCTAGTTTCTTGTTATTTGGAAATTGCAGACCAGATTCGGGAGAGCAGAGGGGATGGAAAATGAAGGATAAAAATATTCCATTACTGTACTCTGCAGGTTTATGAAGGATTCATCACTGCTGCTACACTTCTGTTCTTACTCCAACTTTTTTCAATATATTTTTGAATGATCTGTCCCCAATAATCTCAAGGTCATTTAAGTATATAGCTAATGGCTGCCTAGCTTCAAGTGATAGAGACTTCAAAAATATCGAGGACAACCTGAATCAAGATATTAGAGAGAGAAGGTGGGTGAGGCAATCTCTTTTATTGGTCCATCTTCTGTTGGTGAAAGAGACATGCTTTTGAGCTGCGTGGACGTCTTCTTCAGGTCAAGATATGGCAGCCGTCATTGGCAATTGCAAGAAGCAGAGCCATTTAGGCCCAGTGTGTTAAACATAATATTGTCATGCTTCCATCTCAGTCATGCCAATTCTTCACAAGAACTAAACATGTTCTTGAATGGAGAATGACTGGTACATGATCCAAAGCCCATATATCTAGGAATAACGTTAGCTTGTACAAGGAACACCTCTCCAAAATAGCTCAGATGATGAAGAGCAGAAATGACCTCTAAAACAAGCTTGCGTGCTGAACTTGGGGAGCTAATGTGCAAACAGTAAACAACTCAGCACTAAGTCTCTACTACTCATTTGGTGAATACTGTGTTTCTGTGTGGTTAAATTCTTCCCACACAAAACTAGTGGATGTACAACTCAATCAAATGATGAGAATAATATGAGGGACTATGAGCTCAACAATCACTGATTGATTACCAGACCCCTCTCATATCCTGCCTCCTAACATCAGGCATCATATTGCATCAAAGAATCTCCTTGACAAAATCCAGGAGATACCATAACTGCCATTGTCAAAAATATATGGGGAGGCACCTCGCCATTGACTCGTCAGAAGACCACTCTCAACTGTATTACTGACCTTCTCCACAGTGGATACTACCACATTGTGTTGAGCTACTATATTGTGTGGAACAAGCGTCTCCCTCTGTAGGAAACTCCCTTATCATAGTTCAGCCTGATGAGAGACTTCCTGGCTTCGAGCTTCTGCGCTATCTCTGATGCAAGCTCAGCCAGGTCAGATGTGGATTGCTGAGGTGTGCAGCAAATGACCACACAGTCCTTGGTGTGGTGTGGGGGCAGTTGTAGATGCTGCACATGTATTGAATGGCTGCTTGTCTCATGCTGGTTTGTCAGGAGGACTTCCCACACACAACGCTGCTGTCCCTGAATGCTATTTTGTGTCTAAAATGTGTGTGATGCTTAGTTAAGCACTTTTGATATTTTCCTATTGTCCTTTTTTTGTTTTTGTTTTATCTTCCTACTTTCTGTTTTGTTTTTCAACTTTTCCCCATCTTTATTGTACCATTTGCGGCAATTTCAAAATAATACTGCTGCTAGAAGGTAGCAATAACTCGGTTTCTTGCCCTAGGTGTTGGTTGTGCTGTACACTAACAGTGACTAAAAGGTGAGTGGAGAAATGAATGACGGTAGCATTGAGAAAGGCACATAAGAAGAGAAATGATCTCACAACAACACAAATTTAACTGGCTTCTCTAGCTTTACTTTATGGAGCAAACTGTGCCATTTTTTGCAGCTTTAGTAGGGTGATGATATTTTCCCATAAGGAAAAAGGGTCAATGTGCGGTTACACACCTAATTAAAGAGACCTACACACTTCTATGATAACTTTCTCCTGGCCATTCAAGACGGTCTGTATTTGTCTTGGCTTTCTCAGTTCAGTTACACTGCAAGTGTGGAACATGTTTCCTCTCTATTATGGAAAGTGTTAAGCACATTCTTAGTTCTTATAAACATTTTCAAACTTAGACACACAAGTTAGACACCCAAATCTGTATTTAGGTACCAAAATAACTGGATATGATTTTTCATTGCTAATCACCTACAGTTGTAGGTGATCAGCTCCTCTTAAAATCAGACCAATTTTATTTAGGTATTTAAAACTGAATTCAGGTGTCTAATATCTGGTCCGTCTGTATAACAGGGCTCAGTATGAGTTGCTTGATTAAGAAAGAGAAACTTTTCCACTTCACATTCCTGGATAACCACAGATAGGGCCTGATCAATTGTCATTATTGTTAATAGGAGGAAGAGGATCAAATTCGAAGTGTGTAAAATATGTCAGCTGTTTTTGTGCTGGTTGTTTCAATTCCCACTTACTCCAAAACTTAATGGTGATTTTCTTCAAAACTGGCTTTATGTTTAGGTCTCAATGAGATCTATAAAACAAGCTTAATTTGAAAAATTTCAGGCCATGTCCCATTGGCTTCAACTGAAATTGTGAGTTCTCAGCAGCTCTGAAAATCTAGACCAATGTGTCTCTAGTTGGGCACTGAAAATGAGTGGGCATCCTTGAACATTTAGTGAATTGCCCATGCTCAGTCAGAGATCAAGTAGCAGAGCTGGGGGTGGACATCAGGAGTCATTTCTCATTCTGATCTTCTTTAATTATTAATTATCTTCTTCAATTAATTACACTGCTATTTTGAGAGTGCTAGTGTGAGCCCCTCAAGCTTGAGTCTCTCAACCCGGGCTGGGAGTCTTGCTGCCACGGGCTGTGTCGATTTAGGATGTGGTTTAGGGTGTGTCACTTTAGGGTGTAGATTTAGAGGTGGGACACAGAATCAGACCCTGAGAATTTTACCACCCACTTCAATGAGAGCAGGTTCAGGTGCTCTGCCTGTGGTCTCCTGGGTGCTAAATGGATCGTTGCTTCCCCTCAGCAACAACAGGCAAGGAGGCGTGCCAGAGCCAGGAGTTGCCCCAAGCAAGAGTAATACTTCCTGCTCTTTTCTGGAAAGAATTGTGGCGTTCAAACTAAAAGTGGGCATAAATCTATCTAGATCAATTCTACCTTCTTGTCATCCTGGCCAATCCCTCACATACATCACTGAGCTTTGGGGATATTGTTTAGTGGCATTTTTATGAAGAGAGAATAAACAAACATATATAATCTGGGGAAAATACCCTATTAAATGCGCACACAAATCATTCTTTTAACCAGTCTATACTTCCTTAAGTGGCCTTCATTCTCAGTGAGAGGGGAGGGGTCCATACTTCTACAGAATATTTTAATGTTAGTGCACAAAAAATATATATTTAACAGATTTATTCATTAGAGGCCAGCTTGTCTTTGTATTTGCTTCTCTGGTTACTCTTCTTACATTCTGGAGGTCTGATTCTGATCTCATCCAAGCCACATTTTACCCTATGGCAAGTGTTGACTTGAATGGAGTTACTCCTAATTTACACGGATAAAGTGGAGAGCCGCATCAGGAGTTTATTCTTTTAGCGAATTAACTCCTCTAGCAGGAGTCTTTTGAGAGCTGTTTGGTTTGGTGCATGCAGGATTGATTCTGTTCATCCTTTTTTCACACTTACTTGTTTAAGCTGGAGCTTTATTGTATCGCTTGCAGAGTCATTAGCAACATGCATATTTGAAATTCTGAGTTTCAAATGCAAAGATGATTAGAGTTTGGTAAACAAGACATTAAGGAATCTATTCTAAAATAATTGACTTACGTATGGTTATCTATTTATTCCCCAGATCTTCTCTATGGCTGTATAGACACTTCAGCTTCATTCCCATGTATCTAAAAATCATCAGAAATATGATGTTTTTTATAAAGTTGGTGAAATCAAACCAAATCAACAGCCTGGGAGATGCTTTTGCAAGCCATATGAGCACCGCATTCCTCATGCTACTGTATCAGTGCGCTTCTGCCCACAAGTTAATGAACCATTTCTAGTCTTTACCATTCCTATAGGTATAAGTCGGTATGCCCATGGGTTTTAGTGTGACTGCTTGAGGAATAAAGATGCCAGTTAGCATGAATAATATTGAAAGAATCTCGTTCTAATAACCCTCCACTGAGGTAAGCAAATATCATTCTTATTTTACAGATCTTGCAGAGATTAAAAAGATATATCTTCACATGTCTATCACCTTGTATATTGAATACCAACCACCCTGATAGCTCTAGCAACAAGATAGAGCAAAAATAAGATTTTACACAGTCAGACTGAAATACTTGGTCTATCTGAAGATGCAGGCAAGAATGAGCTGGCTGGATGCTTTTAGAACATATGGATCATGATGTAAGCAAATCTGTTTGTCAGCTGGTCTCATTATTCTCTTGTTGCTTGTAACAGGAGATAGACATCTCATTCAGAGCTGGAGAGAGCTCCAAAAAAGCCAGCTTGCAAAGTGTACTGTAGCAATAGAAAACTCATGAAGAGTACATCGGAGACACTCTAAATGCACTTTAGGGTTAGACACATGACTAATGTGTGGCACAGAGGTGGATCACAATGACACTGGACTATTTGCAACATAAAATGACATAGGAACACAGCTATTACCCTACTATGGTCAGGACCGTGGTCCATCCAGTGTGGTATCCTGTTTCTAACAGTGGCTGGCACCAGATGCTTCAGAGAAAGGTGCAAGATTCTGCAATGGGCAGATAGGGGGTAATCTGCCCTCCGTAAGAAGTCTCATTGTGATCTCTTACAGTTAGAGATTGACTTAAGACCAGGAGCATGGAGGTTTGAGCTCCCTCCCAAAACATTTTTAGCATTAATTATTATAACTCTAGATGTTCCTGACCTATAGGGACAGGAAGGAATTTCCCCCAATGTATTCTGTGGTGTGGGAGTTTATTTTTTTTTAACCTCTTTCCTCTGGAAGCATCAAAGATGGCCGCAGTTGGATATGGGACACTGGATGGAGGGGGGCAGCATTTTGAGGTGGTACTGAGAATTCTCTTTCACAGCTGCTTGGCTGGTTCTTGTTTGCTTGCTCAGGGTGTACTGATTATCATATGTGGAGTCCAGAAGGAATTTTCTGCCAGGTCAGATTGGCTGTGACCTTGCTGATTTTTTGCCTTCCTCTTCAGCATAGGTCATGGGTCACTTGTTAGGATCATCTGGGTATATTTCACTTAGTCAGTTCCCAGCCATTGCAAAGGCCTCAGGCACTGGTGCATCTAGTCCTTTCTGTTCTCTGCCTGTGGCATGCACAGTTTAATCTTCCAAGGGCTGCAAGACTTTAATTTAATTCTTGTTGTTGGGCTTGGTGTGGGGTAGCTGAATGATGTTTTTGTGGCCTGTGATGGACAGGAGATCAAGCTGGATGATTTGGAGATCCCTTCTGGCCTTAAATTCTGTGACCCCCGATTCTTGTTATCCATATAAATATCTGACCCCTCTTTAGACTTTACTAAATTTCTGGCCGCAACAATATCATGTGTCAGTGAGTTCCACAGTCTAATTACAGGCATGAGAAAGTATTTCCTTCTATCGGTTTTGGATTTTCATCCTTTAATTTTCATTGCATACCCCATTGTTCTGAGGTTATCAGATGAGGGAAACAGAAGCTCCTGGTCTACCTTCACTAGACTCTTAATTCTCAAAGACTTTAAGGCCAGAAGGGATGATCGTGATACCTTACTCTGACCTCCTGTCTGTCACAAGCCACAGACTGTCACGTACCCAGTCCTCTAATGGGGCCATGACCTCTGGCTGAGTTACTGAAATTCTCAAATCATGATTTAAAGACTTCACGCAATAGAGAATCCACTGTTTACTCTATTTCAAACCAGCAAGTGACCCGTACCCCATGCTGCAGAGGAAGATGAAATACCCTGAGCGTCTCTGCCAATCTGACCTGGGGGAAAATTCCTTCCCAACCCCAAATATGGTGATCAGTTAGACCCTGAGCATGTGGGTGAGACCATCAGACAAACACCTGGGAAAGTATTCTTTGTAGGAATTTAGAGCTCTACTCATCTAGTGTCCTATCTCCAACCATTAGAGATATTTCTAATAGCGGTTGCGGATAGGCTATAGTAGTGTATGCTATTGTAGGCAACCTCTCCTATCATCCCTTCCATAAATTTATCAAGCTCAGTCTTGAAACAGTGTTTATACCCCATTATTCCCCTTGGAAGGCCGTTCCAGAACGTGACTCTTCTGATGGTTAGAAAACTTCATCTAATTTCCAGCCTAAACTTATTGATGACCAATTCGCATTCATTTGTTCTTGTGCGAACACTGCCTTTAACTTAAATAACTCCTCTCTGGTGATTTGTACCTCTATTGTATTTACACAGAGAAATCGTATCTCCCCTCAGCCTTAGTTTGGTTAGGCTAAACAAGCCAAGCTCCTTAAGTCTTGTCTTGTAAGGTAGGTTCTCCACCCTTCTGATCATCCTAGTAACCCTTTTCCGTACTTGTTCCAGTTTGAATGAATCTTTCTTAAATGTGAGATACCAGAACTACACACACTATTCCAGCTGAGGTCTCACCAGTGTCTTTACAATGGTAATAACACTTCCCTATCTCTCTTGGAAATACCTCACCTGATGCATCCTAGGAGTGCATTAGACTTTTTCAGGGCTGCATCACATTGATTGCTCATAGTCATCCTGTGATTGACCAATATACGCAGGTCTTTCTCTTCCTCTGTTGCTTTCAATGGATACATCCCTAGTTTATAGCAAAAATTCATGTTGTCAGTCCAGGGCTCAACAAACCCTGGGCACCAGGTCGCCATGGTGCCTAGAAATTTGTCTGGCGCCTAGTATTTATCTGGGGGGAGCAGCTGCTGCCCTCCGGCCATGGCGCCATTGTGCTTATGTGGCAGGGCTGGGTGGAGGGAGCACTGCAGCTGCCATGCTCCAGCCAGGGCACCCCAGCACTGGGCCCACATTGTGGCAGAGGGGCCAGGGCAGGGGTGGGGCTGGGAGGGGAAAGCGGCTGCCGCGCTCCAGCCATGGCGCCCCGCTGCTGAGCCCACGTTGTCTGGCTCCTTAATTTTTGGGCTGGCTCCTAGCTCCAAAACAAATTTGTCCTGCCCTGTGTTAGTTTTTGGACTTTATACTATTAAATTTCATCCCATTCCTATTATTCCAGTTTTAAGGGTCATCCGTTTTTTGTATGATACTCTGGTTCTTCTCTGTATTGACAATACCTCCTAACTTTGTGTCATTTGTAAATTTTATTAGTACACTTCCACTTTTGGGGCCAAGGTTGTTAATGAAAATGTTAAATAAGATTGGCCCCAAGACTGATCTTTGAAGAACTCCACTAGTAACTCCCTCCAGCCTGACAGTTCATTGTTCAGCATGACGTGTCGTTATCTCCCCTTTAACCAGTTCCTTACCCACTTTTCAATTCTTATTCTAATCCCCATTTTCTCCAGTTTACCTAATAAATTCCCATGTGGAACAATATCAAATGTTTTACTGAAATCCACGTAGATTAGATCCACTTCATTTCCTTTGCCTAGAAAATCTGTTCTGTTCTCAAAGAAAGAGATCAGTTTGCTCTGGTAGAATCTAAGTTTAGTAAAACCCTGTTGTGTTTTATCCCAATTATCATGTATCTCTATGTCTTTAGTTACTCTCTTTTTTAAAGTTTGTTCTAAGATCTTGCATACAATTGAGGTCAAAGTACAGTTTCCTGGATTGCTTTCCCCTCCCCTTTTTAAATATAGGTACTGTATTTGCAGTTTCCCTGTCGTAGGATATAACTCCTGAGTTTATGGATTCATTAAAAATCCTTGCTATTAGGCTTGCAATTTCACGTGTCAATTATTTAGTATTAATGTATGAAGATTATCAGGGCCTCTGCTTTGATCCCATTAACCTCTTTGCGTTTGGCTTCCACCGCAGATGTGGTAATTTCTACTTCCATATCTTTGTTTGCATTAGTTACCCTGCCACTGCCCCCAAGCTCCTCATTACCCTTATTAAAAACTAAGGCAAAGTATTTGCTTAGATTATGGTCCATACCTGGATTACTGTTAATCTCAACCCCACCTTCAATGTTTAGCAGATCCACTTCTTCCCTTATTTTCTTTTTATTTATATGGCTAAATAATACTTTACTATTGGTTTTAATTTCCATTGCAAGGTCCAGCTCTGCTTGTTTTGGCAGTTCACGCAGTTCCCTTCGATGCAGCGCAGTGTGGATGGCGCGCAGAGGAAATGCTGCAAAGTCAACGGGAGATACGCAAGTGATTTATGTCACTTGCGTATCTCCCGTCGACTGCCGCCAAATCGCAAAGGTAAGTGTAGACTGGGCCTATGACATTTTTCCCCTTGCTTGGGATGGAGGCTCGTGATAGTTTTTGCAACTCTGATGTAAAGTAATTCCAAGCCTCCTCCACATTGAGTTCCTTGAATTATTCCCTATCAACAATATTGTACCAGAGTGCTTAACAACCATGGTCCACTTCCCTAACTAATTCCCTTAATTTTTTTAAAAGTTTGCCATTTTGAAATCAAGGTCCCTAGTTGCAAACCTATTTTTGTCCCTTTTAGTTTAAGCTGAATTAATGTATGATCATTTGAACCAAGGTTGACCTCTACACCCAGTTCTTCCGTGTGGTTCTCGCTACTTACCCATACTAAATCTAAAATGGCATCACCTCTTGTTGGTTCAGTCACTATTTTGTGAAGAAATCTGTTGCCTATGACATCCAGGAAGATCTGGGGCCTACCATTATTAGTAGCATTTGTTCTCCAATCAGTGAGAAATTAAAGTCTCCCGTAATCACACAATTCCCGATAATATTTATTTCATTAAAAATATGAAAGAGGTCTCTCTCCACACCAGATTGGATCCTGGGAGTCTGTAGCAGATCCAAAGCACTATCCCAGTGGAGCCTCTGTTAACATTCTTCCTCAAAGTGAGTTTGACCCAAACAAATTCAGTTTTATCCATTCCGTCACTTGTAATTTCTTTAGTCTACTTCATCATTAATATAAATGCTACTCCACCACCTTTGCCTTTTGTTTCTGTCTTTTCTGAACAGCATCTTCCCTTTAATATATGTACTCCTGCCACAACTACTATTCCACCATATTCCATTATCACTATTTATATCTGGTTTCACTTCCTGTACCAGTAATTCTAGTTCCTCCATTTTGTTACCCAGATTCCTTGCATTGGTATGCAGACATCTTAGTTGTTGTTTCTGATTGGCTTATCCAGATTCCTCACCAGATTCGGTACAGTCATTGTACTACCAGTATCGCCTTTCTGACTGTTACTGTTATCGGTATTGGCATTATCTTTCCTCTTGTAGCCCATTCTCCTACTCTGTTATTCTTTTCTCCATTACTGTATCCTCTTTTATTTGACTTCCCTCCTGCTCAGTATTAAAATGAGGCATGGCATGTACACGAGCATCTTCCAACTGTCTCCCCTGAATTCCTAGTTCTTTTAATCAGTTGTGCCAACCTCCATCCCAAAAATCCATTATACTCCCTGTTCAGTTGGAGCCCATGCCATGGGAACAATCCTCTGTCCATGAATGCCTTCCTGTGGTCAAACATTGCAAAGTCCTCCTTATAGCACCACTGCCTGAGCCATCTGTTGGTCATCATTATCTTTTCTTGCCTTTGCTATCCTTCTCTAGGGACAGATAAAATCCCACTGAAGGTCACCTGAGCTTCCATTTCTTTAAGCATCTTCCCCAGTCTGGCATCGTCTCCCTTAATGCATCTCAGCATGGATCATCATCATGAAGGACAATCAGTGGATTATTTCCTGCTAACATTAGGATCCTCTTCAGTCTCAGGTGGACATCCCATATATTAGCTCCCAGCAGACAGCACACTCTTCTGTCCTCCAGAACAGCTCTGGTGACAAGCCTATCTGTTCTTCTTAGTTGGGGCGTCCATAATCACATAGACCTGCTTCTTCCTGGTGTTGGTGTGATTCTCCAGCCTTCCCCTTTCTATTCTTTTGGCCTGCAAATCTTCTTGTCTTTTAGTCTCACTTGCAATCTTCTTTGAGTCATCCTCTGTCCTCTTGGGACTCCAAACTGTCTATTATTTCCATTGTCTCTTCCCCTCTTCTTGTAAGACTAGCTGTTCTTCTCTTCTTCCTTGCTCTCCTACCTGCTGTTACTTCCTGCCTCTCTCCTTCCTTTTCCAACTCAGCAAACCTGTTCCTCAGCTCTATTTCTCCTTCACTAGACAGTCTTTTCCTCTGCCTTGTTTTCATAGTCACAAGCTTCTACTGGCCACTTTCTTTATCCAGACGTACCCTCCAGAGTACCCTCACAGTACTATTGTTCTGCGTGCATCTGCAAGTCTTGAGTTTTCCCTTCAGCCTTCTCTTTCCTTCCCTCCACGCACTCAAATCCCCATATAATACAACCATAGTTTCTAGCTTCATCTCCAAACCTTGGATCTTCTGTTCCAGCAGATCTATCCAGCAGGATTTCGTACAATTGAAGCACCTTTCAGGTATTCTTTCAAAAAAAAAAAAAAAAAAGTACATCCTGCAGCTTCCACATCTGGTCCATCTTCATTGTCTCTTCTATTCTTTGAGCAATTATCACTGCTGCATTTGAGGCTTCATAACCTTCGCTTCTAAGCTCCTGTCAAAGGAAGAAACCCACACCACACACACTCTCCCCCAATCTCTTCTTTCAACTTCTGCTCAAACTCCCGTGTTTTCAGCTTTGTTTGCTGGCTCCTGCACCACTGTTCATTATTTTATGCTCTTTCATGAGGTCTCCTCTTAGCTACCTTTCCAAGATAAACAAGTCCACTTTTTTGGGGCAATCTCTCTGCATATGAGAGTTTTTCAATGCCCCTATTCATTTTCACCTTTTCCCTGCGGACCCTCTCTAATTCTGCAATATCTTTTTTGAGGTCAAGTGATGTAGTGCACACAATATTCCAGAAACCACACGATTGGTTTATATAAAGACATTATAATGCTTTCCATGTTATTCACCCCTATTCCCTATGCATCCTAACATTTTGTTAGCTCTTTTTTTTTGCCTGCAGCTGCACACTGAGCAGAGGTCTACAAGGCAGGCCCTTTTTTTGGATTGATACTGTTAATTTAGAGCCCTGTAACATGTATTTTCCCCCTCCAATGTGTATTACTTTGCATATGGGCCCATTGTTCCCTATCAACAATATTGTTCCAAGGTGCTTAAATATCATGGTGACAGGAACTATGGGCCTGAATTTCAGAAAAACTGGATACCCACAGCCCCAGTAAGAGTCAATGGGTGGTAGCAAGTATTGAGTACTATATCATACAGATAAGTCACCAGTACACAGCTTAACTGCTACACATCCATGCTTCTAGAACAGAAGCCTTTTTCTCTGTAGCTTTCATGACATCCTGCTATGTGCAAACAGTCAGAGACTGGGATGGTGGAAATTCCTGAATCCCTTAAGGAGGTGATGGGCTGCATATTTATTAGCATGGGCATTTTATACTTTAAAGTAGGTGGTGATATGTTGAAAAGGCATGTGTGTTGGATTGTCATAAAGACGTCTGGAACATATAGAGGACTCTAAGGCCATGTCTGAACATGACGAGAAAAGTTCAGATTCACACTGGATCAGAACTTTGTGCCTTACGCCATCTCTGAATAGCCAGTAGCTGGCTGAAAGTACGAAAACCATCAGACTGAAAGGACAAAGATAGATTTATGAAAGGCACCCAAAGCAAAGTACGTTCTCGTCTTCTCTGGTTAGAATCCTGCTCCATGGTCAAAATGGCAGGTTCTTTCAGTGCTAAAGAAAATAAAAAAGCAAAGAAATCTGTACCCTGGATCTGTGGCTAGAAGCAGCTATGCTGCTAAAACCTGATAAACACTGAAAGAAGCAGAGCAACTGTTGAAGGATTACTTAATATACACCATTGCTGAAATTTCCTCTCTTCCCCCTCTTACAGCAAGGACAGTGCCCCCAAAGCATTGCTGCTAGGACTTGTTTTATGCTTTTACTTGTGTGTTAGGGAATCACACCATTCAGGATGTTTTGCCTGTATCCTGTCACTTAGCAAGCCCTCTGTGACAATTAATACCTTGTTTCCACCAATCTTATATGCATTATTTTATCCTGGTGTAATTGTGAGATCTTAACACCCTCCCTCCCATGATAAATGACATTTGGCAAAATACATTTTTGCGTACTAACATTTTGTTGGGGCAGAGCTGGCTGTAATCACTGCAAAAATGGCCCAAATTCATGGTAGCTAACAACAGTGTCCTATGGGCTAGCCTGCTTGCGTGCGTGCGTGCGTGTTTGTATCTTTTCTTATAGATTTAAGTATGATTGTTTAATTATAATAGAGTTATAGTTTTATATTAAAGTATTTTAGCTCTAATGCAAGATACCTTACAGGCCACATCCTGTATGAAAGCTATGCAATTAGTATACATATATTCGGGACCTTTGGCCTAGATAAGTGATGACGAATAGATGAATAAGATATATATGGACATAACCTTTATACTAGATAAGTCAGGAGACATCAATACGGGGGGGCTGTCACAAGTTATGCCCCAAGGAAACTTTACAAGTACACCACAGAACCCACAAAAAGGGCCAGAAATAACAAAGGTGAGATAGATGAGCTATCTGGTACCACCTGGAGAGGATGTAGATATGTCATTAATACGCATGAACCTGCCAGCCTATAGAATATGAGTACCCCAATAATTGAAGGGGTGACATATCCAAGTTTGGACTCAGAAGGAGGACCCATATTTTCAGGGTATAAGAAGGGGCAGTTCGTGCTACTCAAGGCGATCGATCGTCAGCTATTTCTGCTTGAAGTTTCTTTTAGTTAATGTAAAGATTTTGTTCTTTGTTTATACTTAGGATTATTTGTAGTGTTAGTCTTATAGTTCATAGCTCTCGAGCATTGTCTACTCCATCCCTCTACTCAAAAGTTGAAGAACCAGCCATCTGTCTCAGCCAGGTCATCAGGGAAGGGTGTAAGTATATTAATCCAAAGCCTATTGTAGAAATATATATACTACATGAGTTTCTAAAATTGATTGTATTATCCATTTAATTGTTCATTTTCTCTATCAGTCATTTGTCTATCATTTCATGTTATCTTAATAAAAGCTTATACAAGTATAGAAATTTGACTATCACTAAGAATCTTCCTGTTGTGCACCCCAGGGTCTCTATAAAAGACTTCTGGAACCTGGTTCAGGACAAGAACCTCATTATCTTCTGATCAGCTCAATTGGTGAGCCTATAGCCCCATTCAGATAACTAAAACACCCAAAATCAGGCTTCAAGAGTTACCAGAGCAGTTCCATCTATTACCATAGAAAACTGCATAATTGTTTTATAATAAAGAATAGCTACCTGACTGAGCCTTTTAACTCTGACCAGAGGGAGGCATGCATCTTTTGAGCTAGATGAGAACTGAATGAGGTAATTCTGGGAATGCATGCTTCTAGGCTGTTGTAATAATTGGACTTAAAAATGTACCCTAATTGTGAGTTCAGCTGTAAAAAGCAAGTGTAAGTTCATAAAATATCACCAGAAGCAACGTGCAGGGGGACCTGAGGGGGGTCATGTATCTGCCTAGATTTGCTGCTTGGCTCGAGCTGAGCATGCTCAGTAACACAGATGAAGCTGGCTTCCCTTATTCCGCTCCTGTGCTATTGGCAGACACGGGTGGTCTCTGAGTATCACAATAACCTATAACAGCAATTAATGGGAAAAGTCTGAAAGGGAGACAGACCAAATTTAGGCCAAACGAAAAGGCCTGCTCATCTTTGACTGCTAGCGGTAAATATGCTCAATGGCCTGTGATGGGATGTTAGATGGGGTGGGTTCTGAGTTACTACAGAAAATTCTTTCTTGATGTCTGGCTGGTGAATCTTGCCCATATGCTCATAGTTTAACTGATTGCTATATTTGGGATCGGGAAGGAATTTCACCCCAGTGCAGATTGGCAGAGGCCCTGGGTTTTTTTTTGTCTTCCTCTGTATCAATGAGCATGGGTCACTTGCTGGTGGATTCTCTGTACCTTGAAGTCTTTAAACCATGATTTGAGGACTTCAGTAACTCAGTCTTAGGTTGAAGGTCTATTACAGGAGTTGGGTAGGTGAGGTTCTGTGGCCTGTGTTGTGCAGGAGGTCAGACTTAGATGATCATAAAGTCCCTTCTGACGTTATAGTTTGAGTCTATGAGTCTAAGACTGTGTTAAGATCAGGCTTGGTGAACAAGAAAACGTAGGACCAGAAATAATGAAACAAAATCAGTATCATAAACTAGGCAATTGGTGGAAAAGCTAATGAGGTGATGGGCTCCCGTTTGGAGTCCTTAAATAAAGAGTCTTTGGGGAAAGACTTGAGTGGCTTATGTTGCAGCGCTAAAAATAGCCACATAGACATTCGGCTTGCAACATTCGGCTGAAAACCCGGGAGGTGTGTGGGCTTCAGTCTCTGAGCAACAGCCTGAGCCGGAATGTCTGCCTGGCTCGTTTTAGCACCATACTGCAAGTCTTGCTAGCTTGGGTCTGTAGACCTGGGCTTTAAGAACACTGCTGAGGGCTGGTTAGTTTTTTGTTCTTTTGTTTACATACCATAAGAGACTGTCAAACAAGGAGGTTTTTTTTCTTTCTAAAATCTCTCTTTAGCTAAAGGGGATGGGAACAAGGGATGCTGTTAAAAGCCTTATTTAATACTTTACATTTCAGATCCTTTTACTGTTTTTTCTTATTTTCTTTGTCTTTTATAAAAGGTTAAAAGGAAGTTTAAGGGTGTGTTTGCCCTGGTACTAAGTAGGTTGAGGTCTCTGTAGGCCAAACCTCAACCTTGTTTAACACTGTTTATTGTTCGACGGTGATTGGGTTATGTTAATACCTTTTGCCCATATATTCCATCTAAATTAACACAGCAACACATTGTTCTGCACTATCGTGACTGGGCCCAGAGGTTAAGTGGGGGTGCGGTCACTGGATTGGGACTCAGGAAAGCTGGGTTCAATTCCTAGCTCTGCCACAGACTTCTGGGGCCAGTCTATCTTCTCATCCTGTGCTTCCCTATCTCTAAAATGGAGATAAAAGTACTTCTCACAGCCTCTGTCTGTCTCATCCATTATATTTTAATCTCTGTGGAGTCTGTCTCTTAGAATGTGTTTGTATCATATGTAGCACAATGGGCCCTCAGTCTCAGTTGGGAGCCTGTCGGTGCTAGGGTAATACATCTAAAGAATAATACTCAGAGCTGGCCTGAGCTGTGATAGGAATGTAAATCTCATAAAGGGTGTGGGACTGATAGCTCTGAAGAATGAAACACTCTGTTTCAGAATAGGCAGTGACTACTGAAGCTTCCTCATCTCTGGCCTGAAGGGGACACCCTCATGGGTTGCGTGTGTAGTTGTCTCCAGCTCTTTAGTCGTTGGTGTCTCTGATGAGTCTGATAGCAGGGTTACAAATATAAATGTCAGTGTGGCAGGTTTTGAATGTGGGCTTATGTCCACTGAGAAGTGGACTGAGATCCACCAACTCATTTCAAGTAGGCCACCATCAAAGAGCCATCAGATGGTAGCAGACTTGGTTCACTACAGAATCAGAACAGATTCACTGCGCTAACCCATGAATGTCAGACTCTGTCTCCTGTGAACAGAGCCAACCAGTCCCCCTCTGAACATAACTGTAGCCTGCATTTTTCAAAAATGCATTCACAGTTTACTTTTTTGGCTATGGGAATTTTCAAAATCCAGCTTCAAGAAAACTGACACAAAAAGGAGCTTTGAAGAAGGCATGTTGCCTCAAGGGAAAGGATTGGCTTATCCCATAGATTCTGCTTCACTGGAGAGACTGCTGCTTAACTTATATTATTGCCAGCAGACTGCTCCTGAATCCATGTCAGGGGGAAATAGGGCTCATGTACAAGTGTTTTTCTGACATTTAAAGCGTGTGTAAAAAGGACTAATTAAATAGGTAGGTGGGAAGCTGCCCTGTTAGAGAGTATTTTCAACATTAGTCTGCATTCACTGCTAACCCACATCACTGTTAGTTCTTATGCTCTGCTATCACATAGTGCTGAGTGCATCTAATTGAAACCAGACCCTGCTTTTCTCTGTTATGAAACCATGAAGTGGCAAAGGCAATGAGACGGAGATGTCCTCCCCTTGTGAGTTGGCCCTTGATGGGCTAATTCAGTGAAAGGAAAAATCTTGGCAACTCCACACGTCTGAACCTTTCCCCAGTTTCTTTGGCCTTGATGCTTTTATCTATGAGCAATTGCTGTGCTTACTTCCTAATCCCTTTCTTTACAACATTCAGTGAGGCACAGTGTGAGTAGGTGTGGGAAGTCGCTGCTGCTCTTTCAGTGAATTACTTCTCTTTCATTTTGCTCTGCTAGGTACAACTTGATTTTTTATCAGTGATCTGTCCTTAGGGACTTGCGGTATCATGCTCCACAGCTCATGCTGGGACAGACTGCAGGCATCTGAAGCTATGGATTGTAGTAATTTTTGCTTCTACGGTTGTAGGAAGGGTAGGTGGAGACATCCTTTGAGTGACTCTAGAGAAAAATGGCTAGATTAATCAACACCAAGGTTAATCTGATTAGCCAGGTGCAGATGGGCACAAAATGACCGTTGATGGTTTTGTATGTATGTGTTTAGTTTGACATTGAGTACACAGGCAACCCCCCCCCCCAAAAAAAACACCCAAAAACCCATTATTTATCCCATTTTGGGTGATGCCTCTTTGGGAAAGCATATTTGAGGATTAGATAAAAGATACAGAGCAGAAGAATGTAAAGTGCTATTTATCTGATGAGTAATTAAAATCTAATTAAACCATTTGTTTCGGTGAATTAAAACAATCCAGCAGTTTCCATAAAATGTGTTTTGATGGTCCTTCAGTGTATGTCAAATGATTGTGATGTTGTGGTGGGTGTCTGTTATAGACCACCAGACCAGGAGGATGAGGTAGATGAGGCTTTCTTCAGTCAACTAGGGAAAGTTTTCAGTTCAAAGGACCTGATTCTCATGGGGGACTTCAATCACCCTGACATCTGCTAGAAGAGCAATACAGCAGGGCACAAACAATCCAGGAAGCTTTTGGACTGTGTCGTGGATAACTTCCTGGTGCAAGTGCTGGAGCAACCAACTAGGGGCTGTGCTGCTCTTGACCTGCTGCTCACAAACAGGGAAGATTTGGTAGGTGAAGTAGAAGTGGGTGACAACCTAGGCAGCAGTGACCATGAGATGGTTGAGTTCAAAAGGAAGAAAGGAGAACAGCAGGACACGGACCATGGACTTCAGAAAAGCAGACTTTGACTCCTTCAGGGAGCTGATGGGCAGGATCCCGCAGGAGGCTAATATGAGGGGGAAAGGAATCCAAGAGGGCTGGCTGTATTTTAAAGAAACTTTATTGAGGGCACAGGAACAAACCATCCTGATGTGCAGAAAGAATAGCAAGTGTGGTAGGCGACCAGCTTGGCTTAACAAAGAAGTCATTGGTGAGCTTAAAAACAAAAAAGAAGCTTACAAGAAGTGGAAGTTTGGTCAGATGACTAGGGAGGATTATAGAAATACTGCTTGAACATGCAGGAATGAAATCAGGAAGGCCAAAGCGCAATTGGAGTTGCAGCTAGCAAGGGATGTGAAGGGGAACAAGAAGGGTTTCTACAGGTATGTTAGCAACAAGAGGAAGATTAAGGAAAGTGTGGGCTCCTTATGGAATGAGGGAGGCAACCTAGTGACAGAGGATGTGGAGAAAGCTGAGGTACTCAATGCCTTTTTCACAGACAAGGTCAGCTCCCAGACTACTGCACTGGGTGGCACAGAATGGGGAGGAGGTGAACATCCCGCAGTGCTAAAAGAACAGGTCCAGGACTATTTAGAAAGACTGGACATACACAAGTCCATTGGGCCAGAAGCAATGAACCCAAGGGTGCTGAGGGAGTTGGCTGATGTGATTTCAGTGCCATTGGCAATTATCTTTGAAAGCTTGTGGCAACAGGGGGAGGTTCCAGATGACTGGAAAAAGGCAAATATAGTGCCCATCTTCAAAAAAGGAAAGAAAGAGGATCCAGGGAACTATAGGCTGGTCAGCCTCACCTCAATCCCTGGAAAAATCATGGAGCTGGTCCTCAAGGAATCCATTTTAAGGCACTTAAAAGAGAGGAAGGTGATCAGGAGCAGTCATCATGGATTCACCAAGGGAAAGTCGTGCCTGACCAACCTTATTGCTTTCTTTGAAGAGGTGACTGGTTCTGTGGGTGAGGGGAAAGCGGTGGACGTGATATACCTTGACTTTGGCAAAGTTTTTAATACAGTATCCCACAGTATTCTTATCAGCAAGTTAAAAAAGTATGGGTTAGATGAATGGACTACAAAATGGATAGAGAATTGGTTAGAGCAAAGGGCTCAATGAGTAGTGATCAATGGCTCCATGTCTAGCTGGCAGCTGGTCACAAGTGGAGTGCCCCAGGGGTCGGTCCTGGGGCCGGTTTTTTTCAACATCTTCTTTAATGATCTGGAAGAGGGGGTAGATTGCACCCTCAGCAAGTTTGCAGATGACACTAAGATAGGCGGATTAGTAGATACCCTGGAAGGGAGAGATAGGATACAGAAGGACCTAAACAAATTGGAGGATTGGGCCAAAAGAAATCTGATGAGGTTCAGCAAGGACAAGTGCAGAGTCCTGCACTTAGGACAGAAGAATCCCATGCACAGCTACAGACTGGGGACTGATGAGCTAGGCAGCAGTTCTGCAGAAAAGGATCTGGGGGTTACAGTGGATAAGAAGCTGGATATGGGTCAGCAGTGTGCCCTACTTGCCAAGAAGGCTAATGGCATATTGGGCTGCATTAGTAAGAGTATTGCCAGCAGATTGCAGGAAGTGATTATTTCCCTCTATTCGGCATTGGTGAGGCCGCATTTGGAGTATTGTGTCCAGCTTTGGGCCCCCCACTACAGAAAGGATGTGGACAAGTTGGAGAGAGTCCAGTGGAGGGCAACAAAAATGATTAGGGGTCTGGAGCACAAGACTTCTGAGGAGAGGCTGAAAGAACTAGGCCTGTTTAGTCTGCAGAAGAGAAGAATGAGGGGGGATTTGATAGCAGCCTTTAACTACCTGAAAGAGGGTTCCAGGGAGGATGGAGCTAGGCTGTTTTCAGTGGTGGCAGATGACAGAACAAGGAACAAGAGTCTCAAGTTGCAGTGAGGGAGGTTTAGGTTGGACATTAGGAAAAAGTTTTTCACTAGGAGGGTGGTGAAGCATTGGAATGGGTTACCTAGGGAGGTGGTGGCATCTCCATCTTTAGAGGTGTTTATGCGGAGGCTTGACAAAACCCTTGCTGGGATGATTTAGCTGAGGATAGTCCTGCTTTGAGCAGGAGGTTGGACTAGATGACCTCCTGAGGTCCCTTCCAACTCTAACGTTCTATGATTCTATGATAAGTAGTCAGCAAGGGGCACTAGAGATGAAGACCCTTGCAGTGCCAGCTCTAACACCAGAGTATGCTATGAGGGTGAGTGGACCTGCATATGTGTATGAATAAAAATCCACCGGGCCCAGGCGTGGTCAATGTACATGATGGCTGTAACATGGTTCCTGACAAACATTTGGATTAGTTATTTTGTTATTAGACGTTATTCTTAGGCCAGGTCTATACTAGCAATGGTTTACTGATATAGCTGTACCAGCAAATCATTCTAGTGCAGACACTGCTTATATTGGCAAAAAAATAAAAATAACATTTAAAAATAGAAGGTTTTGACATATGCCGGTTCCCTGCGTGAAATAAATTATACCAGCAAAAGGATTCTTTTGATGGTACAACTGCGTCTATACAATAGTTTTTTTGCTGGTATAAAAACGTTGCCAAAAATCACAACCCTAAACAATTTGGCTGTACCTGCACAAGTGTCTCGTGCAGGCCTGGCCTTGTTAAAGAGTTGCAGGGATTGTTTGATGTTGGAGGCTATCATGGATTATGTCCCTGAAGGAGAAAGCCAACTAAACACCTAGAACAGACTCTGTCATGACGATACTGTTGTCTGCTATCTCTGTAAGACACCTGTCTGGTTCTTATTACTGTAGTAATCTGAGTGCTTCAGTTTTTAATGTATTTATCTTCACAACACCCTTGTGAGATAGGGAAACACTATTAATCAGAACTGAGGGACAGAGAGGCTAAGAGATTTACCCAACGCCATACAGGAAATCTGTGGTGGAGCAGGGAATTGAACACTGGTTTCCCAAGCAGCAGCCTAACCAGTGGATAATCGTCCTTTGTTTCAGGAATGGGGAAGGGGGAAATGGTGCTATTGCTGTGGCTATTCGTTTAAACTAGATTAACACTAGATTTCTCATTTAACAGAATTATAGACATGTACTTTTTAATCACAAGAGAAAAGGAGCATTTGAGATTCAAGAGCACAGAGTATTATTTTCTTAAGAAAAGAATTGCCTTTGTTCTAAGGATTACAAGTAACCAAAGGCACAGAATAGAAAAGCAGAAGAATGTGGGTATTTTAGAAACATTCCATCAAAAAAAGGTGATTTCTCTTGCATTTTGGCATCTAAGATAAAATGATCGAAAATGAACTGTCTATAACTAGAATAACATGAAAGGACAAAAAGTCAACAATCAATTGACAGTATTCACCTACCTAGTACTTTTTCCTCCTCCTCCTCTTCATTTAATAAATCTTACATTTCATGCAGTTCTGCAGATAGGAAATCAGTGGCTTGAAATACACTATTTTTAAAATCCCATTTTAGTCAAACTAAATTTTGCCGTAAATGGAACCCAAAGTACAATATTCAAATGACTGAAAATCTGATCAAAGTGCCACCCCCTCCAAAATTTACTGTATGATGGTGTAGCTCTACCTACAACTGGGAAAAAAAATATAAACTCTCTTATCTTGTCACTGGTAGATTTTAATTTCAGTACTCAAGTCATACATAATTCATTCAAGCTGCTGTTTTGTCCAGCCAGAACACTAGTGCTAGAAGCTGGAGCATTTGGTAACATATTCACTGGGATACAGATTTAATTTTGAATGTGGCGTGGTATTAACAAAATAATCTAATAAAAGACCATTTCCCCGCTCTAGGAAGTTCATCCCATCTATTGGTGTATCGGGAATTCCAGATTTTCTCATCACGCCTAGTTTCTACATGCAGCCTAATCCGTATTGGGTAGGGGAGGAGCTTTTATTAACCCAGTTCAATTTGGTATGTAATTTCAGTTTGAATAACAGGGATGTTCTGTATCAACACAGCTAAAAAAGTGTCATTAATATGCTTAAATATCTGTATGCAAATCAGACATCGATACATAACTGCATGGGAAGGACTGTGGTCCAATGGTTAGGGTGCTGGCCTGTGATTTAGATCCAGGTTTATTTTCCTGCTCTACTGCAGATTTACTGTGTGACCTTGGGCAAGGCAATTGACCTGTCTGTGCTTCAGTTCACTATCTGTAAAATGGGGAGAATAGCATAGCCCTAGCTAATAGAGGGATTGTGAGGATAAATATGTTAAAATTGATAGGCACTCACATATTATAGTGACAAGGGCCTTCTAACTACTTAGAATAGAATAGAGGGGCTAGAGGTGATATTAAAAGATGGAGAACATAGCATATTGGGCAGAACTGAAATTTGTTGGGGTGTGAGTCTCACAACTGGAACAGCAACCTCTGTGTCCTGATCTACCGCTACTTCTCTTCTAAGTGGGCCTGACACTGCAAGCCTTTGGCTCTTCTTGACTTTGGTGGATATTTTTCCTGAGTAAGGACTGCAGGATTAGGCCAAATATAAATCGTTCTGATGCTGTGGAATGATGATTCGCTCCCATCAAGGAGAAATTCATCCCAAAGTCCAGCCTACCAATAAAGATGCTGTACTAACCCTCTGATCACTGTATCACCAAGCAGTAAACCTGACGATGGGAGTTGTGCCTAGTTAATAGACTGAGGATGGGCTGGCGAGAGCGACAAAGCTAATTAACCCATGAGCCCAGAAAGTAGAGAAGGCTGAGGAAGGAAATGCCAGGGGGTAAGAAAGGGTGAGGGCAGCAGGCTCTCAGAGCTAGTCGTAAGAGAGATCTCTGAAGGAAAGTCCTCCTGCATCCCCTATCCTTCACCTAGGGGGCTGAGGATGATAGGCTGTTGTAACTAAGGTGCTGTGTGCAATGCTGCCAAGGGGACAGGAGAATGCAGTATGGAAACCACACGTGGTGTTTACAAGCCAAGTCTCCCCCAAGGGGTCTGTGTGTGCAGAGGAGGACAGGAGCAAAGGGCGCTCCCTGTCACAGGCCTTCTTCAGCACTCCTCTCCTTACTCAGGTAAAACCGCCACTGATGCCAATGGGAATTTGGTCTGCATAATGAGAGGTGAACAAGTCTCTGGAGTGATTTGTGGTAGCTCAGGCATTGATATAAGTGAGCATTTCATCTTAGACTTATGCTCTGCATGACATAATTACAAGGGAAGCAAGTTCACAGAACATGAACCTTGACAGAGGGTCTCAATTTCTGGCTCTGTTATGAGAAGCAAAAAGAGGGGGTGGTTTTCTTCCCCCTCCCCTTGTCGAAGTAGCTTGATACAACTGAAAAAGCCCTGTCAAGATTACATAGATAGTAAGTTCACCGGGGTGGGGGCTGTTTTTGGTTCTGTGTTTGTACAGCACCTAGCACAATGGGACCTGGGGGCATAACTGGGATTCCTAGGTGCTACCATAATACAAATAATATATGACCGTAATAGGATGCAGGCTAGCATGTTGAAGCCATGTTAACTGGCTACATTTTGGTCTAGAACAGGGTTCTTGATCCTGTTAAGCTAACTCCACTGACCTGACATTACTGAAAAAAATCTGCCTTTTTTGTCCATCCAGACTGGGGACTCTGAGTGCTTTTCAACCCCATTATGTTCCAGTGGGGTTGAAAATTTGCTCAAGCATCCTAGGAAAAATATCTGCTTTATTTTAAATTTGGGCTTGGTTCGTAAATGAATGATATGTTAGTTCCCCAAAGAGCCATTTCCAAACATGTGAACAGCAAAGTCTCGAGCACTAAAATAATTTGGCAGGGATAAGGCAACTGCGTGAATTAATAGTTAAAGCTAAAATCATACGCAGCTTATGAAGAAGTGCCACTGCAGTAGCAGGCTTTCTGGCAGCCACTCAAAGATCGTTCAGCACCTTTTCGTGTATTTATGGTACCCAGAAAGGCACTGTCAACCTGTACAGCACAGGGCATTTCGGCAAGAATCCCTGAATGTGGCTGTAAAATACAGGTGGTATATAGCAATGGTTGCTTGTGGTTGATGAGAAGGAGGCCAGCTGGCCAAGGTGGTTGTTTCTTAAGCATTTTTTATATAGATTCATGCTTTGTTTGATACATAAACATGGTTAGGTATTGACTGCAGTACCAAGGAGGCTGCTTTTTGCCTGCCTTGCTGTTTTGGAGAAAGGCTATTCATTTATATTATCTCTGAGCCCTCTAAATAGGTGGTGAGGGAGCAGGAAGGTATAGATTTTTGCTAAGCAGACATATGGTGCTTTCAGCTTGTGGTTAGCATAGATGGTGCAAGGAACACATGTTAGTAATAACAATGTTAAGTGGGACCAATGCACTGGACTTACTACTATGGACATATCTTAATCATAAAACGGTTTATAGCCTGGCGTATTCAGGCCAGAGTGCTAATTATTACACATTTTAGGTCTATTTGTTTCAGTTTTGTGAGATGTATTATTTTTAGTGATTTTCATTATGTCTAGGATTTAAAAATAGACTGAATTGCAGCTGGTCGTTGCTCTGCTGTGATGAATTATAGTTTGTTGAAGTAACTGCTTATTTTTTCTTGTCCCATGGCATTATGTGCAGCCAGACAATAAAAAAGGAAATATGAGTGGCATTAACCTTTTGAAGTAGAGGGAAGAAGACTCTTAAAGAAATAGAGCAAATCAGGCAATTATATTACAGCTCTTAGTGATCACATTTAAGAAAGAAAGAGAGAAAATAAAAAGCGGCCAATGTCATTTAACTCTTCAACTGCTGCTGAAGGTTCAAGATACATCCAGGCAAAACATTTTTGCTCAGCTGATGATGAATGTTTATTGACAGGTAATTTATAATGATAGAAAGAGGGATCATATTTGATACATATGCACAAGGGGAGAGTTAAGGTTAAGCTGTCAGCTTTAACCCTACACTTCCTGATGATGGCTCAGTAATTCTTAATGCAATGCTCAGCTTTAGAAATCATTTTTGCATGGAATTTCCTTCCTTTTTTTAAAAAAGGAAAGTAATACAAATTATCAGTGAAGACTATAAGCTCCGGTGTCCAGAATTATTTGATTTGACATCTCTTAAATTGTTAGGTGGGATCTTAAAAAAACACCTTAGTGTGTTAAGAGCACAGATCCCAACAATTTTCAATGGACTTGTGGTCCTCGATGGACTTAAGCCCCATTGGGATCCCATTGCTTGTGAGCAAAGCAACCTCGAGGGCTAGGAATACCCATATATCTGGGAATCACTGTATATAGCCCTTAATTGTTATTTGGCAACATGAGTATTAAGAGACTAGAACTTAGAATTTCACATCTATTTACCACCTGGTAAAACACCACATACCTATTGGACAGCAGCTAAATTCATCCCCATTAAGCATATGTAATGTCAATACTGATCCATTTAAGCAAAAATCATTGCCTTTCACTGGGCCAGGTTCTCACTTGGGAGAAATAGACGTACCTCTATTGAACACGAAGGAGCTGTGCCAATTTACCCAACTGAAGATCTGGCCTACTATATTGAGGCTAAATCAGTGTCCTGGGGGATGAACCGATAAAGTAGCCATCCCAGCTGAGAGTGTCTCAGTCCAACAGAGCATAATATTGTACCTTTATAAAGCACCTTTCATCTCCAAGCACTTTATAAATGATATATTGAGAGCACTGCTAAACTGCAGCAGCTCTGCTGTATCAGCTGGCTGTTACCCCCACATTACAGTGTGGACCAGAGGGGATATTTCGTCCACTGGAACAAATTCCTGCTCTTACATGACACATCACAGGCTCTTTAACAGCTCTAAAGAGGAGATAGAGCATCAGTTTTTAAGCTCTATTTTTTTATAGTTTTAAAGTTTTTTAGTTTTTTAATTTTTTTTAAATAGTTTTTAAGTTTGCTCTGTACACTGGAGATGTCAGTCTGCAGAGCTCCCAGTCCAGCACAGGGCACGATGGCTAAATTCCCTACAAAATATCTTTTTCTAAAAGAGAAACCTGAGCTTAAAACTAGATAGTGACTTAGTTTCCCATTTGCTATGCACTCCTCTCTTTCTCTTTGATCCTCTGGTCACTGTGCAAAGAAAACATTAGTAAAAATCACAGGCTTGTTTAAAAAATTAAAGCTGATACTCCACTATGCTGTGGCAGCTTTGCACGGCTCTGCCAACCTTAATGCTAGCTTAGCTGGACAATGGATGGGTCCAATCCAGAGGGGATCCTTGGGTGGTACAGAGCCACCATATTGCCTTCTGCTACACCTTCTCCTTCACGGCAATGGTGTAGGAGATCTGGCTTGGGTTCCTTTATTCCTGGGTGATTTCCTTGGTTGTCAGTTTTCTTGAGAGGTATCCCAGGGACAATTTCCAACTGTGATAGAAACCAGAAAGCAGTGGGACTTGCCAGAGCACAGATCCAGCACTGAGGCATGGGGCATCTACAAGAATGTTCCTAACCTCCCTTTAATCCTCCAAGAGAGGTATGGATTTTATGGGGAGGCCCCACGGCACATTCCCTTGAATGAGGGCTCAAACCCAGATCTCCCTTTCCCCCATTGGAACAATCAGGTCAGATCTCTGAACAGAACCTCTTAGAGACTTCCCCTTTGTAGCTGCCTCCTGCAGGTTTTCCCAGGGGAGAAGAGCAATCAGGCAGAGTGATGGTCTAGCAATACAGATGCAACCAAATCCATGTTTTAATAGCACTCTGGAATTGTGCTACAGTCCTACAGCACCCAGGGAAGCAGAACAGTTCACGCATTCAGTGAAAACACTGTCCGGCCATGTGGGCATTGCAAGGTAGAATCACTCGGGTTTTAGCTGTGACAGCACTTTGTAACTGGGTCCCCATCACAGCAGATGGAACCCCTCTGTCTTTTCTTGCTGGCTTAGCCCCTTGTGAACTGCGCTGGTTTTTACAGTCTGAGAATTATTTTGAACGGAGCCTCTGGCCAGATGTCATAAGTGACTAAGGGTTTGGGGTGCCTCCCTTTTTGGGACGTCCAACTCGAGACACCGGGTATGTCTACGCTGTGATCATGGGGTGTGACTGCAACCTGGGTAGACATAGCTGAGCTAGCTTTAGTCTAGCTAGTTCAGGTGCCCGAACAGTGAAGCTGTGGCAGCACAGGCTTCCGCGGGGGCAGTAATAACCTGCCTGAGATGCAAGGCGCTTTCTCATTTGGCTAGCCCGTGCTGAAGTCTGTCCTGCTGCAGCTTCACTGCTTCCGTGCCATGGTACGTCAAATTAAACGTGGCTCAGGTATGCCTGCCTCAGGTGCAGCCACATCCCGTGATTGCAGTGTAGACATAGCCACATTAAAGGGGTGAACAGCACAGCTGGAAAATCAACTCCCTTTCACGTGCCTCAAGGCGGGCACCCCAAATCATGTCACGTTTGAAAAATCCTTCCTGCTGTGAGTCTGCCCTTCTCCCTGGCCTGTAGATCTCTTTAACAGCCAGGTGGAATTTTAAAATCTGAACATTAGTTTGCTATGGAGCATTTGCATGAAAGTCACAGAGCCTTTCTATTGTCATGCTTCAGATGGAAAGCTAATTAACAAAGCTAATACATTTGATGCTCCCGTTGCTAAACTGGTCTCAAAACTACCGCAGTATTTGGCAAAATTATGTGCATCTTCTGCTCTCAGAGCAAGAGGAGACTGTTATCTTTTCAAACAAGGAGAGGGGAACCCTCCCAATCTATTACTGAAACAATACATAGAAGACTTCTTTCTCCCCTTCCCCCCCGGTTTTTATACAAAGGATACGTGTAACCTTTCATTTATAGTTTGATTGTGCACTAAAGACTCAAGGAACCACTTTCACATCTACCATATATAGATACATAAACACACACTACACTAATTATACAAGCCAGGGACTGGTTGAAGGACAGTTAATTGGATTTCAGAATAACTCCATCAACACAGGCAATGAGACACATGTCCAAGGATCTGAAGAGTCAGCAGTAATGGGCGCCTGTGAATTCTCCGTTGCAAAGTAAACCTTTATTTTCACTACAGTATGTTTTATAGTGCAATAAAAAAGGGAAGTCAATAGCTATATCTAATATAATGGTAGCTGAAAAGATACTTTACTGATTCAATATTGCTTGAAGGGCAGTGTAATATATGTATTTGACCTTAACCAAGGGCTCACATGCAGGTATTCGGGCTGAATTGTTGACAAAGGAAGCTAAGGCTGTTGGACTAGTGAATATGGTAAATACAGTCGTTACCTTGTTTTACTGGTGACTTACTGATTCAATTTTGTTCCTTCCATTTAATTCTACTGAAGTTTGCCCACTCTTAAACATTTAATTCAAAATGTGCTCTACTGTTTGCATCAGAAAAGTGCTGTTTGGTGAAATTCAGACTTGGCTATTTGCTGTCTTTAATTTTTTTCTATTCTTTTGTTGTTGTCCTGATTGCTGAAATAGCTGCTTAATTTTCCTTTCTTTTGGTTGAGACTGAAAACTTTTATTGGCCTCCGTATGTAGTATCAGAGAGCAAAAAAAACCCCAAATGACACTAGGTTGCTATTCCATGGATCCTTTTTGTCCAAGAATTGCAAAGCACAATACTAATATTAATACTCTGACCATGTGAAGACTTACACGTGTGCTCAAATTGCAGTAAACGGGAGTACTCACAGGGCATCAAGTTAAGCATGTGCATAAATCTTTGCAGGATTAGGTCTGATTCATTAAGCCTCACAGCACCATTAGAAGGGGATTTTTACAGAAAGCTTTGTCAGTTACAGAAGCTATGCCTACATTAGAAGGCTATTGCCAGCACAGCTATGTTGATCCGAAGTGTGATGAGATGTTATTCTGATCAAAATAGCTACACCGGCAAAAGTTCCTAGTATAGACATAGTTACACTGGTAAAACTGCACATCAGCCACACCATAGGGAGCTCATTCACCTGTACATCTACTAATGTAATATATGCCATCATGTGCCAGCAATGCCCGTCTGCCATGTACATTGGCCAAACCGGACTGTCACTACCCAAAAGAATAAATGGACACAAATCAGACATAAAAAATGGGAACACCCATAAACCAGTCGGAGAGCACTTCAGTCTCCCAGGACTCTCTGTAGCTGACTTGGAAGTTGCCATACTGCTACAAAAAAACCCTCAAAAACAGACTTCAGCGAGAAACTGCAGAGCTGGAATTCCTATGCAGACTTGACACAATCAAACTGGGTCTGAACAGGAACTTGGAATGGTTCTCTCATTACAAGACGTAATTGTCACTGTTCACACATTCTCACTTCTAATCCATGGTTGTGAATAGGTCTCATCTACTCAAAGGCTGGGTCTACACTGATGGCAGCAAATTCGCCGCCATCACATCGATTGCTCTGGATCAACTGAGCGGTCTGTATAGACACGCTCAGTCGATCCAGGAAGCGACGCAGGAAAACCACCCCGGTAAGCGGAGTAAAGCTGCATCGAAGGGAGCGCTGTTCCCTTCGACGCAGCGCAATATGGACGCCGTGCAGAGGAGATGCTGCAAAGTCGACGGGAGATACGCAAGTGTTTTACGTCACTTGCGTAACTCCGGTTGACTGCCGCCAAATCGCAAAGGTAAGTGTAGACCGGGCCTAACTGAATGGACTTTCCTACACCTATATTCCTCATTGTTGTTCCTTACCCTTGGATGTATTTATACACCCCCTATCTGATTTCTGTTCCTTGCATCTGACAAAGTGGGCTGCAGCCCACAAAAGCTTATGCCTGCAGAAATTAAATTTGTTAGTCTTTAAAGTGCTACAGGACTCTCGTTGTTTTTACTTTTGCCTGTGTAGGTTATGTCACTCAGGTAAGTAAACTACAATGGCAAGACCATAGTTTGGCCAGTATAGGTGCATCCCCACTAGCGCTTTGACAGTACTTTGCAGTTTAGTGTAGATATAGACTATATATCTACCCTCGGAGCACTTTACCAGGCTAGGGATACCAGTATGTTATATTGGTAAACTGCCCTAGTGTGGACACCATCATACCAACAAAGCTGCACTTTAACTAGCATAGCTTATTCCACCACCGCCTTGAACAAAACAAGCTCTACTGGCAAAAGTGCAGTTTTATTGGTAAAGCTGCATTTATAGTAGGGCTTCTGCCCGCAAGCTCTGTCGGTCAGGGATCTCACCTCTCCCAGACATAGCTATGCCAGCAGACGTCTGTAGTGGAGACGCAGCCGTAGCCAGGGACATTAAGGGTGCTATCTTCAAAGTCCTCATCGTCCACCTAATTCTGCTGCGACTGGAGTCCGTTGTAAAACTCCCATTGATTTCGGTGGCAGCAGAGGTAGGCCAATGCTGAGTTCTTTGAAATATACCAAGGGTATGTCCCTACGCTGTGTTTTAAAACCCGTGGCGGCAGGTCTCAGATCCCGGATCTACAGCCGCAGGCTTGTGGGTGTTACGCTGTGGTGCTCAAAAAGCTGTGGAGGAGGATAGGCTTCAGAGCCCCAGCTCCGGCCTGAGCCGTAGCACCAACACAGCAGTTTTTAGCACTGTAGCATGCGCCGGAGTCTGTAGATCTGGGCTGTGAGGGGGTGTGTGTAAACATTCGGGCTCAGGCTGGAGCCTGGGCGTTCATACCCTGCGAGGCGGGAGGGTCCCAGACCTTGGGCTACAGCCTGAGCCCGAACGTCTCCACCACAATTAAACAGGGCCCTAACCCTGAGCCCCTTAGCCCGAATCAGCTGGCCCTGGCTAGCTGCAGGTGTCTCACTGCAGTGTAGACACACGCGGAGAGTCGCTGCCGTGGCTTTTAAAACCCAGCATAGATGTATCCTGTGAGACTAAGGCACAGGCCCACCGATAGCAATTCTGGGCCCAGGGCAGAACAGTCAATGGCCCCCCTAGAAATGGAGGTCTGAGTGGGCTTCCATGGAAGTTTTTACGTATTTATTATGAGCCGTGCAGGTTCCTGGGCGGCTGAGGTGGCGGCATGTGCTACTCAGCTTCCTGGGTCCCTTGGACTCCCCAGGGAGATTACTGAGGAGCCTGGGAAGCTGAATAGCAGATACGCCGCCTCAGCTGCCCAGAGAACCTGCATGGCACATCGTTAATAAGCGTGGCTCAGGGAGAGGCAGGCAGTGTGAGTGGCGGGGGCCTCAGGAGAAGGGGGGTGTGGAGGAGAGGAGGATACACATCTATCCTCCCTTCGGCCTGGGCCCTTTTAAATCACAGAGCCCTTGGGGAATTACCCCTCGGCCTCCCCCTGTTGGCGGCCCTGCTAAGGCACTTTCAAGAGCGATACAACTGCAGAGCGGAGAGTACAGTCTAGGAGTCCTCATTCCCAGTCTGAGTCTGTCCCAAAGAGCGTTAACAACCCGTTTTTTTCAAAACATAAGATCGGGGCTTAGTCAAGCATGTGCTGAAGAGCTTTGCTGAGCAGTTTCTAGTCAGCATTTCTCACCTGCGTAAAAGACCCATTGACTTTGATGAGGATTTTATGAAGTAAGTGGAGACCACCGAATGATGCTAGTTAGGCAGAAATGGAATCTAAAGTGATTTTCTACAAACACTTCAGTGTATTTGCTGTGATCAGCTCATTCACGGTTTTCTTCCCTAGTCAAACAGTGTCACATTCAACTGCTTGTAGTTCCTCAGATTCTTGCATGTCCTCCCTATATTTCCAGTCCAGCAAAGTATCTGAGCACATGCTTAAATTCTATCCCTCTATGCATGTGATTAATGTTCACACCTGTGCAGTACAGCACTTGAGCATCTGCTTTGCTAAACCAGGCCATCCAAGCCTAGTACTCTGTTAGCGTGGGTTGGCTTCTAAGGCGTGTTTTCTTGTTTCTTTTGTTTGTTTTTTGTCCGTGGAAATGTTGGCAAGTTCAAAAGCATTTTTCATTCCATCTTTTAATTTTTTTGCGCTTTGGGTTGAATTTTTTAAAAATAAAATGTTTTTCTTCCCTCCCTTTAACGTAAAGTTTGAGCTTTTTCATTTAAAGTTTGAATAAGAAAGGTGCAAAAGACAGGATGTATTAGTTAGAAAATTTAAGTTTCTGCACATATCTTTAAAATATTAACACGTTCTCATTTATGAAATGCCAACCACCTCTACTGAGATGGGACTGGGAAGGTGAAAAGGAGACTAGATGAGATTATGTCCTGCTGTTTCCATGAGATGTCTCAATGAATTGCATACAAGGAGGGATTTAAAGCTAAGGGCCCATTGAGCAAATGACCTGGAGGATGGGCTGGATTCCGGCAGTCCAGGTCCGTATGCACCATACAGCACACCATAGCCTTCCAACTGCTTGGTGCTCCTGCTCTGTGCCACGTCCCAACCTCTGCGCTATGACAGCCCCTAACCAGTTTAGTGTGGTGGAGACAGTGGCATTTCTCTCCCCTCCTAGAAAGGCAAGGGCAGAATCATGGAGTTGTAGGGGTGATATAAGGGTGGGGATCACCAGTGCTTACCCCAAAAGTCAGCGCTAAGCCCACTACACTCATCTTCTCCTGCCACACAGCGTACTTCTGCTAGGCTGGTGACTCCCCAAAGCCATGGGTCTTGGGGTGGTGAGATGAATGGGGATAGTTCCCCTTCTAAGGGCTATTGTTTCAGGCTCTCTGCAGATTCAGGCAGATATCTCTGCATCAATTATACTCGGGCCTCATTTTCAAGGTGCCTATGCTTTAACCTGACTCTGACGGAGGGCCTAGTGGTTAGACTTGAAGGGGAAAGGGGGGCCATAGTGGTGTGAAGTGGAGAGCTGGTACAGGTAAGAAATTGTGCAGCTGCATACCTGTCAGGTTATTGGGGGGGGAGGGGACTGAGCAGTGGGGATGGGTGTCACCTCTTTCCAGCCAAGGAGTTTCTGCTAGGGGGGATGGAATGTGTGTGGGCAGTAAGAAAGGAACCAGGGATGGGGAACGAGCAGCATGTATTATAGGCACATGGCTAGAAGGTCTTAGAGTTGAATACAAATCGTGCTTATAGGTAATTTAGTGACCTGCTGGACAATCTATAACAAGTCATTGATCGTTTATTAAAACATTGCATTAACCCTTTAATGACCCATACAAGGAACAGAAATAAAAAGCATGACCTATTTATCGGAGCAGTATTTAAACAAAGCCATGCGGAAAAAATACCTGCACCGACATGGAGCCCCATTGATTTCAGGGTTTATCTGGTTATATCTAGTTGGAGATTTGGGGCCAAGATGTGTGAGAAAGCCAGTGGACAGGTGTGTTTCCGATAGGAAGTATATCCCAAACCTAGGGGCTGCAGCTGTGGTTGGTGAGTGGGCCAAGGCCCTGGGGCAAGCATTGGAAAAATGTGTGCTGTCCCATTCTACATCAAGCTCCTATTATAAGTTAAGGTTATTTGCTGGGGATCCCATCCCAAGGCCGGGGGAAGAGGAGTTTGAACCCGGGTTGGAACCCACCACTGAAATATTGCAGGAGGGGGCAGCACTAGATGCAGAAGACTGAAGGTGTCTAGTAGAGAGCCTCAGGGGCCCAGCATTAGAGGTGATCCGCACCCTGAAGCTCACTAACCTGGGGTCAGTGTGAAGGGCTGCCTAGAGGCCCTCAGTCACACCAGTGGAAGTGTAGAGGGCTCTGAGGACATTTACTGTAAGTTCCTTAATTCCCGTCAGCAAAGGGGTGGAAAGATTTCAACGTATATACAGAGGATGAGGAAACTGCTTCAGAGAGCTGTCACGCGGGGAGCAGTGACTGCTGAACAGATGGATCAGACCAGACTGGCTCAGATTGTAAGAGGAACTCAATATCAGAACCCAACTCTATTTCATCTCCGGTTCAGGGGATGACAGGAACATCCCCCACGTTACTCCCAATCGATAAAAGAAGTCAGAGGGGAGGAAGAAAGGCAGGTCATCAGTGAGTAGGGGGTAAACCCAGCCATCTGAGCCAGCCAGCAAAGCACCCCAATGAACAGCCACTGTACTGATGGTGAGAAGCAAAGAGGGGCTTGCCCAGCAAGTGCAGGACCTGACAGAACAGATAGCCGAGCTGTGTACTATCCATTGTGTAAGCGAAGACTTTCATGCATGTGGAGCCTCTGGATGTGATGATGGAGAAGTCAGCATTTAGAGCAGGGGTGTCAAACTCACTTCCTATGGCGGGCCACATTTAAATTAAATTCAGTTCAAGGGGGCCACGCATACCAAACACTAAAACACCTCTTTACCTCTTTACTAAAACACTACTTTACATACTCCACTCTCCGCCGAGAAATCTCCCCGCGGGGTGAAATTCGGCAGCAGAGTAAGAGAGTCTGACGGCCTTTTCCTTTTTGAGACAAGATCTCGCGGTACCATTTGCTGACGTGAGATCTCGCTCACTTTTACTGAGCTCGGCTCAGAAAAAGCTGCCGCCCCGCATAACACAAGCCGGCGGGCCGGATTCGGACCGCGGGCCGGATAACACAAGCCGGCGGGCCGGATTCGGACCGCGGGCCTTGTGTTTGACACCTGTGATTTAGAGCCACCATCCCACCCGAGCGAAGGGAGAAGGGGCAGGCCTCCTGCTACTGGTGTGGCCAGGATGGACACTGCTTCCAAGTGACATAATGAAGAAAATCCCTCCTTAGTGTATGAAAAACAGAGGACCAGTTAGCAGGGGTCGAGGAGCTGCTAAAGGGCTTGGGAAGGGGGCCACCCAGGCCCATAGGACTTGAAGGCTTCCCTGGAAAAGACTGTCCAGTTGGGATCCCACCAGGACTGATAGGGCCTCGAGCAGAGGTCACAGTGAGGCTCGAAGGGGCAGAATGTAAATCACTGAATCTCAAGTTGACAATTACATTTTAATCATTTTACCAACAGATGCTTAAGCCCCTGACAGGGCTTGGCCTGTGTGGCCTCACCCTTGGTGGAGGTAAATTCATCCATGCTATGTCATTGTGCACCTGGAATTTCCAGAGGAGGTTGCTGTGGTAGGAGAAGAGGTGGACGCCACTGCCTTAACACGCCCCCATCCTAAAAGAATCTCTGTGTCTGCCCTGATAGGGATCAACTCTAGTCTCTTCAAGGTACTCACTGATTACTGCAGACAACGAGCTGGGGACCAGTAGCTAAACACCCTGATGATCCATATGCTGTGTGCTGAAGCCTACTGGAAAATTGAAGGCACAAAGAAGATGTCTGAGCTACCAGTGGGAGCATTGGGGTATATGGGTGCAACCTCCTTAGTTGTTCCTCCTTAGTGTTCCTGCAATGATAGAAAAGGAGGTGATTGCCATGAGGACCTGCCTCAAAGGCAGCAAAGGAATGTTAGCAATGGTAGAGCAGTCAGCTGAGGGAGGACTCCCTGAAGGAGTGCTGGTGCCAGTGGTCACAATGGTATTGCTGAAGCCCAGGGAAAGGTGATTATGTTGATTGCTAATGAAACAAGGCATGATGTTGTTGTGAAGCAAGGGCAGACGATAGCAGACTACTTTGAGGCTGGAACCGCCATAAGACCCAATGTGAAATTGAAGTTCCGGCAATAGATCCTCCAAAGTTTGAGACTCACTGTTGTCTGAGGAGTGGAAGGATGGCCCGAAGAAGAAAATTTGTGAACTCTCTAACGTATTCTCCCTGCATGAATGGGATGTGGGATGTGCAAAAGAAGTGGAACACCGTATCAGACTACAAGACTCACAACCCTTCAGGGAAAGATCTAGAAAGATTGCTTTCTCAGAGGTGGAAGACGTGCGGCATCATCTTCAGGAGGTGATTGCAACCGGCATCGTTACAGAGTCCGCAGCCCATATACCTCACCCATTGCAGTGGTCCATAAAAAGAACAGGAAAATCTGGATGGATATCAACTACCGTACCCTAAACAGGTGCGTTGTAGTTGACCAGTACACCATGCCTTGAGTACAAGATGCTCTGGACTGTTTGCTGAGGAGCCAGTAGTTCTTGGTATTGGATCTCTGAAGCAGATATGACCAGATTCTTCTGGGTGCAGAAGGTAAGGAGAAGACTGCCTTCATCTGCCCATTAGGGTTTTATCAGTTTGAACATACTCCTCAAGGGATTTCTGGAGTGCCTGACAAATTTCAGTGTCTTACGGAGAAAGTTGTGGGAGACATGAACTTGTTGCAAGTCTGAGGCTATGTCTACACTGCAGAGTGAAGTCAACTTACTTAAAATTGACTTTCACCCGCCGATTTTTAAAAGTTGCTGGAGTGTGTCCACACTACACTCCTTGTACCGGGCTTGTGCGTCCACACTCGCCACGCTTGTGTCAACATTCAAAGCAGTGCACTGTGGGTGGCTATCCCACAGTGCAACTAGCCGCGGGGGCTGTTGGGACGAGTTTCATCGTCCCATGATGCAGCGCTCCTTCCCCCTCCCTTCTTGCCCCAAACAAACAAGAAACTGGTTTTCACGCCGTTTGTTTGTGCCGCACACTCACCATCGCTGCGGAGACATGGAGCCAGCTCAACTCTGGCACAGCTATTATCATGAGCATCACAAATACATCACGGCTTATCCTTGAGTATTTTGAAAGGAGAGTGAGAACCCGAAGCACAGGCAACAGCAATGTCACTGAGGCTGCCCTGCTACAAGACATCGAGCAGAATTCCTAATTGCTGCAGGCAGTAACGCATCATCTGCAGTCCATGGAGCACCGGTTCTGGTCCCAGGAAACAAACACAGACTGATCGGACCGAATCGTTATGCAGCTGTGGGGTGATGACCAGTGGCTGCAGAACTTTCACATGCAAAAGGCCGCTTTCCTTGAACTTTGCTCGGAACTGGCCCCATCCCTGAAGCGCATGAACATTCGCTTGACCCAAGTTATGATGGTGGAGAAGTGAGTGGCCATCACTCTGTGGCAACCCCCGACTGTTACTGCTTGGTTGGGAATCAGTTTGGAGTCGGTAAATCTACAGTGGGAGCTGCCATGATTCAAGTGTGCAGGGCCATCAATAGACTTCTGCTACGAAGGCTAGTGACTTTGGGAAATGTGCAGGACATAGTGGACGGGTTTGCCACAATGGGGTTCCCAAACTGCGGGGGGGGGCATTGATAGGGCACATTCCTATCTTTGTGTCTGCTCACCTAGCAACAGAGTACATAAACCACAAGGGGTACTTTTCAATGGTGCTGCAGGCCCTTGTTGATCACAGGGGTCGTTTTACTGACATTTCTTTGGGGTGGCCTGGAAAGGTGCATGATGCGGGCATATTTAGGAACTTGGGGCTGTTCTCTAACGCGCAGGCAGGCACCTTCTTCCCAGACCAAAAAATCCATGTTGGGGATACGGAAATGCCCATGGTGATCCTGGGGAATCCTGCTTATCCTTTGCTCCCTTGGCTAATGAAACCATACACCGGGCATCTTGACAGTGACAAGGAGCGTTTTATTAACAGGCTAAGCACTTGCAGAATGGTGGTGGAATGTGCGTTTGGATGTTTAAAGGCCAGATGGAGATGTCTCCTTACTAGGCTGGACATGAATGAAAAGAACGTCACATCAGTTATATCTGCCTGCTGTGTTCTTCATAATACGTGTGAAGTGAAGGGGGAAAGGTTCCCCCAGGGTTGGGCTGTGGAGGCAGAAAGATTGGCCACCGATTTTGAGCAGCCAGATGGGAGCAGAATGCTCAGAGCCAATCGTGGAGTGCTTTGCCTTCGGGAAGCATTGAAAACCAGGTTCTGCAATGAGATGCAGTAATGTTTTCTGTATGTTTTGTGCCTTTGCTTACCATCCCCCCACACCATCGATATCAGCTCCCTCCAAAGATCTCCCCAAACAAGCTATGAATTAATAAAGAGACATGTATTGAAATGTTGCAAACTTTTATTTATGAACATTCAAGTCCGTGGGGGCAGAGGGCAAGTGTTCATTCAGTTTCAAGGGGTAGTGTGGTTGCTTGCAGGACAGCTGTCAGTGTGGCCGCTGCTGCTTTCTGCTCACCTCCACAGGGGTGGAATGCACCATGTACTTCTAAGCTGGATGCTACAAGGCAGAGATGGGTGGGCGCCTTGGCTAGCTACGAATTCAGTATTCAGTACCAATCAGGGAGAAACAATGTAGATATGTTGTGCTGGCGTCCCACCGGCATTGGATGTTGCTGTGATTCCTATGGATGGAGGAAGAGCTATTTGTAGTGGGAGTCATCAAGTCCTACGAGAGTCTTCATGGTTCTGCCACAGAAACTTGGGGCCTGCCCCCTGACAGTGTGCCACCTGCCTCAGTGAACAAGATTGTGTTGGACAAATCTCTATTGCCCATGCTCAATGTTGTCAACTGGCAAAAAGCCTAGCTGCAAGACAGTGACATTCATGACACACTACTTGCCGAAAGGGAGGGGTGGAACTCTGCTGTAATATTCCCTCTACCCCTGAGGGTAAACTACTATTGAGGGAATGGAGCAAACTAACATTGATACATGGAGTGCTGCATCGAATCACTGCAAATCCTTTACAAAATCAACTAACATAACCAGTGCTACCAAAAGAGTTCAGAAGCCTGGCCGTGAGCACTCTACATGATGACTTTCGACATTTTGGGATGGAGAGAACCCTGGAACTTATTTGTAGAAGGTTCTATTGGCTGAGGATGTTTGCAAGAAATGTGAGACATGAGCTCAGTGTGTTCAAAGGAAAATACGCTGCTCTAGTGGGCAGAATCTGAAGAATATCACTCAACTTTTGGAGCTGGTATGCTTTGATTTTTTTTTCTTTAGAAGTGGCTAGGAGGAATGTTGGGAACAGTAGTAGTTGGGAACAGTTAGTAGTGACTGACCACTTTACGTGGTATGTGCAGGCATACCCCACATGTGACCAGAAGGCCACCACTATCGCTTGAGTGTTATGGGAGGAATATTTTTCACTGTATAGATTCCCAGCTTGGATACATACTGACCAGGGATGGGACTTTGAGAGTCACCTTCTGAAGGAGGTCCTGAGGGTGGCAGGAATTAAAAAGTTCAGGACAACACCTATCACTGCAAAGTTGCCCTCATCCAGAATGGTTTGAAGTCTGTTTAATATGCTGAGGACTTTACATCCACAGCAGCTGGCAACCTGGAGCCTAGCACGTTTCCTTTTTGGTGCATGTCTACAATGCCACAAAGAGCGATGCTATCTGAGTTACTCTGTATCTCTTGATGTTTGGGCAAGAATCAAGATTACCCACATATTAGTGATTTGGTGTATCCGAGGATGGCGATAGCTATGAAACACATCAGCAGTATGTTTCACGACCAAAGAGAAAAGCTGTGGGATGCTTATCGTTTAGCTACGGCTGCTGCTCACAAGAACTCAGATAGTAACAAGCACTGTTATGATGCTAAGGTGCGATTGCAGGAGCATTAGCTGGGAGAAAGAGTTCTGCTGTGAAATTTGGGTGTTGCTGGCAAACACAAAATAGCCAACAGATAGAAGGCAATACCTTACCCGGTGATGGAGAAGTTAGGAGATCTGCCAGTCTACAAGATTAAAACAGAGATGGGGCCAGAGCAAATAAAGACAGTACATAGAAACCTGTGACTACTGGTCAAGGAATTGGTAGGCACTCCTTATGGAATGGACCATGACATGAGGCCTAGGTGGTAAAAGGATGCTGGACCGAATCCACCACCCAACAGCTGCAGTGGCCACCCCTACTTAGTGTATCTGAGGGTGAGTGTCAAGAGCAGGACACTACCATGGTCTGTATTTACATGAACCCACACACTCTGTAGAGGTATCCAGCAGACAGAGCTGTGTTGTCAAATGGATCGACTTTGGCTGGTGTTGGGTTACACGTCACTTTACAAATTCATTTCGCTTGAATGCAGGGGTAATGAAATGTTGTTCTCCTTGTTATATGAGCAAAAGGCAGCAGAACTGTGCTCAGCCTGTCCTGACTGAGCAGGTCACAGTGGGCCGACCTGAACTTGAGAAGCAGGGGGATAGGACGTCAGACCTCTGTGAAAGAGAGTGGGAGCAGGGACAGGTGTCTCTGCCAGGAGGTGGGGCTCTGCTTAAGAGTGCCAGGCATGGTTTAACTGCCCCTCCTCGCTGTTCAAAGACAGAGCTAATTACGGCTCCATTAGGAGTCTTTTGTCTTGTGAAAAGATCGTTAGAGCGGAAATCCTGTGTGGTGGGACAACGCTGCTGCCCAGTAGTGAGGTTCACCCACTGAGAGCTGGAAGGAACCTCAAGCGACACACCAGCAGAGGTCACAATAGAGAAGCAGGTGTTGGAGGAGCGGCTGGTGGAGAATGGCCAGAAGGGAGGCTGGTGGAGCAAATAAGATACCTCCTTCCCCTCTCCCCCAGCCAGGTTGGGAGGTGAACTCTGGGTCTGCCCTGACAAAGGATAACAACTCTGAGTGGGGTGCTGTGAAGGGAAGGAACTTTTGGTTGCTGGATTTAAGAACTTGAGGCCAAAGGACACTGCCCAGTGTACTCTGGGGTGGGTGTTTTGCTCCTGGTTTTATACTTATGAATCCTGCTTGTGGCGTTGTCCCAAGTCAATGCCAGGTTACTTTCCCCCTTTTATTAAAAGTTTCTTTCCTACATTCAGACTCTGTCTTAGTGAGAGGCAAAGTATTGGCTGTAGAGGTGGCCAAGGGGTGGAGTCTAATTGTCCCAGATTACTGGCTGGGGCGCTCAAACGGGTTCTGTGTTGTGCTGTTGAAAGGCACCCCTGGATATTGAACCTGGCTCTTGCTGCTGCTGACTCCGACTGGCAGGAGGGCTACAGTATAAATTTACATCCTGGACATGAATAGTGGGTTCCAAATGGGCCCGACGGCCTTTTCTGGAAACCAGTTAGTACACATGCTGATAATAGTTTTAACCTTACGGAAGCTGATTTGTTTTCATGTGCCATAATGAAAATGGCAGCAGCTCTTTTAATTAGGATAGTACATGGCTTCCATTCTAACCCACTCTTTTCAATTGTTTATAACTTCTGAAACTTTCACCCTTTGCCCTGAACTTTCTCAAATGTAGAGTAACATTTTCCAAAGTGCCCCAGGGCCAGATTTTTAAAGGTAGTGAGGCGCCTAGTAGGATTGTTAAAAGTATCTAGTTGTCTCACGCCCATTTGAAATCAGTGAGTTTCAGAAAACCAGGTGCTCTTGAAAATCCCACTGGGTGTCTAAATACCCTGTAAAAGTCTGCTGCTAAGTGACTTAGACACTCAAGTGCATTTGAGAATGTTACCCTTGATCATTGCTCAAATGTGAATAATTCTGCAAAATGTGGGCAACAAATGGTTCAGTCATCTCTGAGTGAGAGGAGAGCAAGAGTAAAAAAAAACATGCTTTTTAGACTACGCAGAAATTTGTACCACACTTGCTGGAAGAGCCTTATGGCCAAAATGGCTGAAAGTTGAAGCTGATGTGGAAACAGCCCTTTTCATGGAAGTTCCTTTTACATGTTGTGGCCCCAATCCTGCAACTGGATCCAGGCAGTCTGGCTCCTGCATCTGCATGAAGTGTGTGTGTTTGGAGATGGAGGTTAAGGTCTATAGGCAAACAGTATATATTTCAGATTTGATGTGACCAAGCGATGAGCCACTGGAATTGTATACTATAGAAGCACAATACATAATGCATGACTGTCATTTAACTTGGAAAGTGCAGCTAAGGAAAGCTATACAGTGTGTGCTGACAGTGCGGTGTCCCAGACTGAGCAGTGGGCTAAGTCCTTGTGGACCTGGTATGGTACAAAAGAGTTAGGGAGGACAGCTTCTTGCTTTGTAATATGTGCAGGAAGAAGCACACGGGCAGAGTTAAGGTCATGCGACATTATCTTTCACGTTCTTTGTATCTTAAGTGCATAGAAAAAATTATAGGAGAATGGTGGACAGCTGGCAAAGGAGAATACTTCTGGAAAGTTTGAGCAAAAGAGAAGAAAACCCAAACATGTTTTAAGTAAAAATACACACCATTAAGCATATGGGGATTCTCCAGATGTTAACAAAACTCTTTGCTGATGAAAGGGATTTGACTTAGATCAAGTCAAAGATACTTTGGATCATGTCTACTCTCCAAGCTAGGAGTGTGATTTCTCTGCTTGTGTAATGTACTTACACTGACTCTCATTAAATAGAAATAGCAGTATAGCCACAGTAGCATGGGTAACAGCAGTGGAGGGATGATTTAGCTGTGCCAAGTATGTGCCTGGAAACTGGCGGCGATGTATTCAGCGCAGCTAAGTGATTTTTCTACTTCCACCACCCGTGTTCCCACAGGCACAGTGCTATTTATACTCTGCTAGCTCAATGAGAGCTAGTGTGAGTACATGTACAAGAGCAGGGGAATCATACCCCTAGATTGTAGTGTAGACGTAGCCTTTGTGTTGGGCTGAAACACAGCCAAAATGATTTACAGAAATTGGCTTTGAAAACAGCTGGGGAGAAACAGGGGCATTTGTGTGTTTTGGAGAGCCCCGAAGGTGAGGTACGAAGCCTCTTGACAGAGCTTGTATGTACCAAGATTTAGCCTAGAGTGAACTTTTGTGGTTATAGCCTTGTAAAATAAGCGCTTCCTAATCTGAATCACTTGGTAAAATGGGCACAAGCAAACAAAGTGTGTCTGTATACGGCCAAATGAAAAGTCTTACATCTAGATATAAAGAATGTCGGCCTTACCCACAGAATGGAGGGCTGTAGACGAGGAAGCAAGGACTCTGAAAACGACTTGCAGGTCATAGTGGTTAATTAGCTGAACAGGAGCTGCCAGTGCGATACTGTGGCCAAAAGGGCGAATGAAATCCTTAGATGCATAAACAAGGAGATATTGAATAGGAATAGGGAGGTTATACTACCTCAGTATTTGGCCCTGGCGTGCCTACTGCTGGAATACTGTCTTCAGTTCTGGTGTCAACAGTTTAAGGAGGATGTTGATAAACTGGAGAGGGTTCAGAGAATATCCATCAGACTGATCACAGGGTCGGAAAACATACGTTCTAGTGAAAGGCTTGAGAAGCTCAAATCGATTTAGCTTATCAAGGAGAAGGTTAAGCAGTGACTTGATCACAATCTATAAGTACCTACACAGGGAACAAATACTTGATAGTGGACTCTTCAGTCTAGCAGTGAAAGATATGACATGATCCAATGGATGGAAGTTGAAGTTACACAACTTCTCACTGGAAATAAGGTATACATTTTTAACAGTGAGAGCAATTACCTATTGGAACAACTTACCAAGGGTCATGGTGGATTTTCCATCACAAGAAAGTTTTTAAATCAAGATTGGATGTCTTTCTGAAAGATATGCTTTAGTTCAGCCATAGCTATTGGACTAGAAGCGGGAATGAATCTAAAACAGTCCTCTGGCACACGACATCATGCAGAAGGTCAGACGAGGTGATCCCTTCTGACTTAAAATCTGTGAATCTATAATACAAAATGCTGGTGCTTACTAAAATATGTCATTAACTAGTCCTGACTCAGCAGTCCCTCCAATACGTAGCTAAGTACTTAGGCACATGCTTCAGAATCTAGTAATGGTCTTAAGCACGTTCTAAAAAGGCACTGTGAATTGGGGCCTTCATCCAAAATTCTTTTGCTATGCATTTAGTTCAACACACTCCATTGCAGCTGTTTCATTTAACACTACAAAAAGTGGTGGCAAAGAGAGAGAGGCTGAGCTGTGAGACTTTACTTGCTTTTTTCTCCATTTAGAATATCTTGGATAATGAGGTTCAGACACTTAATTATAACGGCCCTTACACTCTCCGTTCTTGCTAGACTCTACATTCCCAGGCAGCCAGGAAATGGCTTGCTGATATTTCCACTTGTTTCTCTTTGCTAAAGACAGTGCAATCGGAAATGTTTGCCTCTTTCTTTGAAAAATCTTGTTCAATTCCTCTTAATTTCATTTCTGGTTGGATTTGCCAACCCTCAGTTCTGAGCCCTGAATGCTACCCCGCAATCAACTAAACTCACTTTGATGGATTGGATTGACACAGATGTCCACTGACTTCCATTTTTACCCCCTGATTCTTTTTAGCAAACAATATAGCTTCCTGCTGTGCAGACAGTTTTTCTCTGTACTCTGCCTACACAGCCGTGCATTTTCCCCAATGATAAATGCAATGGGACCGAGTCATCTGAGCCTATGATTTGTTTCAGCAGCTACTGAAAAGAAACGATTAAAACAACATCAACCAAAAAAGTGGAAAGAAAAACTTTTTTTTTCTTTTGCCAGTGAACACAGTGAAAATGGGTGGAAGGGGGCAAAATACATCTTGCAGTTCCAGAACTGAATATGCATATACGCAAGAAGAGGCTAAATGAATAATAGAGCAGAATGACATGACACCACATCACAGTCCTCAACTAGTAAGTAGCACAGTTCAATCTCAAAAGCTACTGAGTAAGAAGAAAATGTCTCTTTAACAGTATTAGGGGACAATTTATTATGTGTATCCTTCGAGTGCGGCACAATGTCACCGCAGACCCATTGCATTTGCATTATTTCCAGACAACGGCAGCAGCAGAAAGGGACACTGATTTATTTCAGAGCAGGCATAGGTGATTTTTATGTCTGTTGGGACTCAGGCAGATACGGCTTAACCCATTCAAGGCTCTGCTGCTTACAAGAAGATCTGTCCTTTTGTAGCATCCTTAACTTAAATGAAATCTGAGTAGGAAGATATCTGAGGATAAGATGGAGGATTTTGACGTATTTTGCTCCCTTAGTCATTCAATTAAGAGGAAACGAGAGACCGATACCTACTTAGTCTGTTTAAAAGACAATCCATAAGGTCACACTATAAGGTTCATTCTAACCATTCTATCATTCTAACCAGCTGCCGTAACACATGTGACTTTCACACCCCATAGCTCAGTTCTGGTTCCTACCTCCTGATAACATTGGCTCACGTATGCGCTAGAGAACATAGTTAATTCCCCCGGTCCAGAAGATTACATAGATGTAAACAATTTCCCGCCAGATCACCCACTCCTGTGTCCTATCTCATCTCATCAGCTTCATCACTACTCAGTGGGAGACCTCTGAAGAGTACTGAGGTGCTAAAGAAAGGGGACTCAGTAGGTGGCACTCGCAGGGGAAGGTTGGCACTGATGCGTTGGAGGTGCTGCATAGCAGACAATCTGCAAAACTGAAGTCATGACCGCTCATGGCTATTAAAGATCCCATGGCAGTTTTTGAAGGCGCAGTGGTGTTAGCCCCAATGTCCAGATCAAATTCTAACTTGGGTACTGATGTTCTGCCTTTTGTCTGTTTCCTCTGTCGTTTCATTTAGGGACAATATTATTTTTAAACTCCCCATCGTGAGCTGCTGTGTAGTGTTGTGTGCAGCCAGGGCTTGACCCGGCTGGCTGCCAAAAGAATGTGGGGAGCCAAAGTGGGTGTTCGGTACCTGTGCACAGAGGCTTCCGCGTAATGTGCAATGTGGGTAAACCTCTCCACCCCCATTGACCTAAGTACTGGTGAGTATGGTGGCGAGTGGAGACAGTGTAGCTAGTGCATATATATATCTATATAAGTGCAGTTCAGTGAATGCAATAAGCATATCTGCCTTTTTTAGGATACTCAATTAATCCTATTGCCAGCCAGGAGTAGTGGTTGTTTGAGGGGGCATAAAAGCTGCACTTACCCTCCCTCATCTTACTAACTTAGGGGAGTCAGGGAAGCGAAAGCCCTGGATTGCCCCTTGGGGGACCTTGGCTCTAGTCCGGGCTCTGCCACCGGCCAGCTGGGTCATCTTGGGCAAATCACTCTTTGTGTCTTTGTGCCTCAGTTTCCAAATCCATAGAATAGGGCTAATGCCATTGGCTTTCTTTGTGAAGTGCTTTGAGGGGGTGAAAAATGTTACATAGGAGGGTGGATATTTACAACATATTTATTATTTATATTCTGGTAGTGCCCCAAAGCCTCAATTGGAATCTAGGCCCTGTTGTGCTATGTTCTAATTAACACACAGGAAAAAGTGAATCCTCTCCCAAATGTTTACAACCTGATATGAGGCAAGATACAATGAGAGTGTAAAGGATAAGAAGGGAGAGGACAGGAGGACAAGGGTAGCAGTAGCTGGAACACACACTGTTATATAGGCTAACCATCTGCATAGCCTGATGGTTTTGAGTTTGGCCTCTCTTTTAGTCCAACATGCTGTCAGATACTTTAGCCATAAATTACTTAATCTAATTAGGAATTCTGCTGTGCAGTGGTGATTTATAGTTGCTAACTGTTCTTGCAAAGATATCTGAAATTGGCAGCTAAAAGCCACTGGTATTAAAATATGCGACTGTTTTTTTCTTTTTCTTCTTTTTTTTGTCAAGAAATAGGCTCTTTAAAAAAAAATGTTCCTGTTGTTAAACACAGTGATGAATCAGCTGGAGCAAGGAGGAAGAATCCTCTTTAAATTAAGCATTTAAAACCTCTCTCTTTCTCCCTCTCCAATGTGGTACTCACGTCTTAAATATGGTAGATCTTAATGTGAGGGGAGTGTTTGCAAATGCAGGGTCTGTGGGCAGTTCAAGTCTGTATAGCTGAGGTGGGTGCCAAATTACGCTCTATAAAATGGCAAACTCGTTAACAGAGCGTGTAGCCTTTCCTCACCATGGCTCTCATGGAATCAAAAGAGCACAAATATAGATAGCACAAGACAGTACAGAAAAGAGACTCCAACTGAAATACCTGGTATAATTGAGAAATATCAAGAAACCAATTAATAAGTGAAGGACTAAAATTTGCTTCATGCCCCAGACATTGATGACTGGCTCTTTTGTATTCAGTTGTGGGGAAAGATATTTATTTGATTAATGATAGGTTGGGAGTGTCTTTATGTGGTTATCATTTAATATATGATGCTTGTAAGTGGTTTTATAAACTGTGTATTAGTGTCTAGTGTTTATAAATCATTTGGTTCTTTGGTCTGATGAAAGGAGCAAGGATAGTCTTATGACGAAGGCATTCGAGTAGAACTCAGGAGATCTAGGTTACATTCCTGGCTCTGCCAAATGCTGTGTGACTTGGAACAAATCACTTAACTTCTGTGCCTCAGAATGGAGACAAGATTTCCCTACCTTAGAGATGTGGGAAGATACATTAATACATGGGAAGAACTCATACACTGTGGTGATGGAAGCCATATACAAACTTAGATAGAACTTGGAAAAGACCACATTCTACAATGACAGTCCCTCTCTGATCATCTGGTTTCCCCTTCACATGGAGAAGTTTAAAAACGATTTACCTGGCTATTTCCCAACAGGTTTACTGTCACTAGTGAGTGTCTGGAAATCCTTACATATGTGATTGTTGCTATCTTGGCCAGCACATGGGGGGGTCGAATTAGGGACCTCCACTGCTAACGGTTTGAGCTGCTGCAGCCTGATCTAAAGTCAGTCACGGCCCGAGCTCTGGAGCTGTAACACTCCTGTTCTTTGTGGATTGGACACAGAGTGGGACCTGTAACACACATGCTCACCGGAGGGTTACACACACTCCCCTTCTCTCTCTCTTTCTCTCTCACATCCTTCCTCCCCAAAGGGCCATCAATATTAAAATGAAAACAAACACCCCTTTAAAATAATTTCATTGTATTTTCCCCCTCCAAACCACAGGCATGAGGCTGCTCTCTCTCACCATCTGAGTAGCTGAAATAGCTCCCAGTGAGTGGCCAGGAAGTTTCAGAACTCATGACTCATGAAATGGGTTCTGAGGCAAGGGAAATCCCTGGTCAGTGCTTCCTTTTATGCCCTGCCTAAGGCTGGCTTTGGGACTAGAATGCTGCATCCCTGACATTGGTGCAGGAACAATGCCTGTGCAGTATGAAAATACCGATCTTCAGCTAGGTCAGGGGTGGGCAAACTTTTTGACTCACGGGGCCACAATGTGCCACAATGTGTTCTAAAATTTGACAGAGGGGCCGGGCTAGATCGGATGAATGGAGCACCCAACACACTGCACCCCAGCAGCCAGCACTTCGGACCACTCTCCGCCGTGAAATTCACTCGTCCAGGTCAATTTCGGCGGCGGAGCTGGAGAGTGGGGGCTCACACTAGGGGAATTTTTTGATCTTGTCCCCTAGTCACTAGGGGAGCCGCGTTCTGGAGCCGCGCCTTACCGCGGCTGAAGAGCCGCATGTGGCTCAGGAGCCACGGTTTGCCGACCCCTGAGCTAGGTGAACAGGTGCAGCTTTAGAGGCTTAATGAATCTGGTATACCTCACATAAACAGCAGTCAGAGCTTGAAGACAGGGATCACCTGTAATTTACCTAACATCGTAAAGACCAATGATAGTTATTGATGATTTATATTTCTTGCTTTGTTTAAAAAAAAAAAAAAAAAAGGACAAAGCATGCATGCTGTGTTTAAAACCAGACAGTGTTTCCAGTCAGTTTTATACACTGGCATCCTTACACGACTGTGAAAGAAACAGCGTCCACTGTATAGCATGCTTTTCTGCTACACTAAATTCCAGCATAACTCTGCTCTTTATCATGTTTTCATTTCTGTGACCAGGCACAAATTTGCTGGTTTTTGGTGGTGGCAACCAGACACTTCTTCCAAAGAACACAGTTGTTGGTTTGCCCATCTTAAAAAAAAAAAGTCTTTGAAACAGCGAACAGAACTCCTGCTCTCTTGACTGTACTGGGCCTAATTTTCTAACACCTGTGTCTAAAATCCATTTTAGGGGTCAACATCTTCAGAAGCACCTGTGTGACTCAGACGCCGAAGTCTCATTTTCAAAAGTAGGCTTTTTAGCAAAAATGGGAGAACTGCTCCCTGTTGCTTTAGGGACAAATCCTGCTCATCACCAAAACCTTTTCCAGGGCAGGCAATATCAGCGTCCCATTCCAATGCCCACAATTCAATAAGGATTTGATAAATTGGAGAGGGTTCAGAGAAAAGCTATGAGAATGATTAAAGGATTAGTTAGGGTGAATTTTCGCCTACCGGCATTTCTAGCACAATTAGTATTATTATTCATGAGGTGCCATTAGGATCAATAGCCCTGTAGAAGACACAAGGACTATTCAGTCCCTGTCCTGAAGAGGTCACACTCTAAAGAGGTAACGAAATGAAAAGGGAGAGGTGATATATATGTCAGTCAGCTCATTATTAGCTATATGTTCAATACTCCTCTTACATTTTTGTTCCACTTACTAGCCTAAGCATTGTGGTAGTACTCAAAAGCCTGAACTGAGATCATGGCCCCATGGTATATTAGGTGATGTATACCAGGTGATTGTGAAGCACTGGGGACACAGTGCTTGGTGCAGTTCCCAGCATTTGATCAAAATCTTTGTAGAAGAGGCAGGATGATGGGGAGTTCCCTGAGGTGCAATTCTCATCTCTGGCTTTCTGATAGTTGCGGAAAGGGATCTGCAGGTCAGAGTGGATCACAAGCGAAATCTGAGGCAACAGCGTAATACTGTTGCAAAAAAAAAGCACCCATCATTCTGGGATGGAGTAGCAGGAGTGTTGTAAGCAAGACATGAGAAGTGATTCTTCCAGTCTACTCCACGTTGATTAGGTCTCAACTGGAATACTATGTCCAGTTCTAGGTGCCACATTTCAGGAAGGACGTGGACCAATTGGAGAAAGTCCAGAGAACAGCAACAAAAATGATTAAAGGTCTAGAAAACCTGAGCAAAGGTTGAATAAAAATGGGTTTGTTTAGTCTGGAGAAGAGAAGACGGAGGAAGGACATGGCAGTTTTCATGTACATAATAGGTTGTTGCAAGGAAGAGGGAGAAAATTGTTGTTAATCTCTGAGGGTAGGACAAGAAGCAATCGGTTTAAGTTGCAGCACGGGTGATTTAGGTTGGACATTGGGAAAAAATTCCTAACTGTCAGTGTAGTTAAGCACTGGAATAAATTGTCTAGGAAGGTGGTGGGAATGTCCATCATTGGAGATTTTTAAGAGCAAGTTGGACAGACACGTGTCAGGTATGGTCTAGATAATGCGTGGTCCTGCCATGAGTGCACGGGACTGGACTAAAAGACCTCTCAAGGTCCCTTCCAGTCCTACAATTCTATGATACTAAGTCAGGGGACCCAGGCCTGAGCTGCATCCACACTGCAAAAGGATAGAGTTTGGACACAAGTCCCAGTGGGAGTCAGGCTTGGACCCACCCCCTTTCCAGGTCTCACTGCCAAGGTCTTGAAGGCTTACTGACCTGAGTCAGACAGATTTGTGTGTGGACAGAAGGGCGGTTTGGGCTCAAACCTGAATCTGAACCCGGGCTTACATTGTGGCACAAACATACACTTGGGTCTCTGGGTGCATCTCCCATTGACTTCAGTGAGAATAGTGCTTGCTTATGTTAGTGCTGAATTTGGCCAGCTGCCTTCACAGAGAGAACACCTAGAATATACAACATACTCATGTCTATGGCTGTGGCTGCCATTAAGGCAGCTTGAGCTGAATTGCCTTGAGAATTAAGACATAGGAGACTGAAATCTCATTGCAATGCATTAGTTCTGCTGATGCCAATGCAGCAGGGCAAATTCTAATAAAACTTATAAGCCAAGCTCTGCTCCAAAGAGCTTACAATATAAAAACAGATGCATAGATGGGCTACGCTGCTGTGGATCATCGGTCTGTTTAACTTTCTTTAACATTAACTGCAATATGTTGCTTCTCTTGCCAGTACAAAGATGACTCTGGATGGGGAAAAAAGAATAAGGAAATATCCCATGTTAGAACACATCACACTTTTGATGTGGACAAGAATAGCTGCATTAGTCAACCCAGGTTCTTTATTTTATCCAGCATGTGACTGACTCATTCTACAAATAAAAATAGCATCCCTGTTTGCTGGCTGGTTTTATTTATTTTAAACACAAGAGTTTATCATTCTTGAGGATGTTGTTGTTGTTCTTGAGTCTTGCAGCCTTAATTTACATGGAGAATCACTTAAGATACCATGGTGATAGGCTCTACAGGAAACCTGAAGATAGATGGAACTTGAAGGCAATCTGTCTTGGAAGAGAGAAGTGGCCACTTTCAAAGCTGTTCACTTACATGAAAGATCATGTGAGGAGTATATTTTCCTTGCAGTGCTAAAGTAGAGGAAGCCAGTAGCTCTTCTTTTATGCACATTCATTGATTTCATTTGTAAATCTCCTGCTTAGTGCTGATGATGCACAATGTCCCCACTTGTTTTAAATATATTTCAACATGAAGGAAGTGGAAAAATAAATGCAAGTATTTCCCCCCACCGTTTACTCTATATTTCATTCATTTTCCATTTATCACTTACTTCTAACTATAAGTGCCACTCCACAGCTTATTTTTGGAGGGTATATAAAGGCAAATCATGTAACAATTAATCTACTGGGTTAAATTTGTCCCTGTGCAGAAGGCCAGTTTGAGACCGATTCACCACTTAGTTAGCAGGGCTTTACTTGAGACTTATCAGATCTTTTAAATGACCAATCTATAAACCAGATTTCCAGCTGACATAAATCAGTGTAGCACCCTTGGCTTCATGGAGCTACATCTGTCCCTATATGTCCTAAAACGTTACCTTTTAGCATCTGTGATTGAGCAATTCTGTGTGACTTTAGAGCTCTGTTAATGCCATTTAACTAGTGTGCAGGATGTAATTTTACAAATGTAGTTTTGTTTGTTTGATGACTGGAGGCTAGAGAAGGAAGAGAGAATATACCATAGATTTTAAGGCCAGAAGGGACCATTAGATCATCTAGACTCACCATGCAAACTCCTCTTATATAGTTACTTTAAGCTAAACTCAGCAGACATTTTACAATCCACAATGAACAATCAAATTGCAAAACCCCCATGAATTTGGATACGCCAAAGAAAGCAAATGGCTTTCATTTTGTCTTAGAAACATAAATAGCAAATCTCTCAGATGCAAAAGGGAGAAAGTTTCTGTTCTGAAAAGGTACCACAGCCAAAGATTTAAGACCCAGATCTTGAACCTACATAAAGCACTCTGGCAGCCCTGATGGCTAGAGTTCAGATCTTGGACTGATGCATAAACAGTCACAACAAGGTGATCAGATTGGTGGAAAGCTGTAATGGCCTGAAAAAGAAATTGTGTACGAAATATGAAATCCTTGCTAGGCTAAGTAACATCTTTTCAGCTACAGGCTTATTCCATAGACAGAATTGCACTACATCTCCCAGCAGCCACTCCAGCCTTAAAACTAAACATTCAAGGGGAAACTGAAAAAGACAAGATTCTTTTTTAGTCTTCGTCCATTTTGCTATTGGTTCTTTTTGCTTTTCCTGGTTACTAAGACATGCATTACTATTTAGGCCTCAGACACTTTAGCCACAGCACTGATTCACAGCAAGCTGTCTGGTCATAGGATGCTGTCTCTTCCCATCTCCATATTCTAATGTCCATTTAAAGACAGTTAAAACACTTATCTAATATTTTTTCTTATGTACATGCAATTCTTTCATATATGTGCATTTCCTAAGCAATATGTTGTAGTTACTGTAGATGTTGTGCAATGGTGCATGGGAAGGGGAAGTTGTCTGAGTGATCAAGAATGGGAGAGGAGGTCTCTATGAAACATTTCCTTTGTTCTACAAAGTTGTAGTCCGCACTAGGTAAAGCCTGAGAATCTCTGCTTCAACTGGACAAAAAACAGGATTGGCTTGTTTATGAAAAATAGCATTTATAGCTCTGCATGCCATGATATGTAGCGTCACTCAGTTGGCTGGGTGCGATACGGATTTTTCCCCGCTATCCTTTGAAGAATCTGATACTATTTACAGCTAGTAAAAGGATTTCAACATGGGTGGGCCAATGATCTGATCTGTTATGGCCAATCATCTTTTAGTGTATGTTCCTATAGGTCCAAGTATGTAAGGATTAGGGTGACAGTGCTCTGGAGGATGATACAAGGGTCAAAATGGTTTGGGGCTGTCTGCGCAAAACACTAATATGACCTTCAGGAAATAGAAGCAGTTCAATAATTACGTCCACATTTTTTATATCAGTTGTTTAAATAATGGGGATCCATTGAAGGTGGTAATCAGAAAGTCAATGGCACCACAAATACATTCCAGGGAAAGGAGTGAGTCAAGTTGAACTGGCACGTATTCAATCCTGGATGTACTGAAAATCCCTAAAAGGGTTTGGCGCTGGATGTTAAACAGGATGATAGCACCTGGACTACATAGAATAAATTCTACAATGATGCGTGCATTTCAAGCACAATAGATTTCACAGATTTATCTGTTTAAACCGGATAGTTAGAAACAGTAAAACAGGGATGGAATCACCCATTTACTTAGGAATAATAGAAATGAGAGAAGTTCATATAGAGACTAAACTGCAATGGCCTGAATACAGAACCTATGTATGTTTTGGGGGAGATAGAATAGCTAGAAGTAAGAATAATCTCATGGTTCAGGCATTAGTTTGGGATTCCGGAGACCTGGGTCCAAGTCTTGGCTCTACCATAGACTTTCTGTGTGACCTCAGGCAAATCTCTTATTTCCTTTGTGCCTCTGTTCCCCATCTGTAAAATGGGGATAATCCTTCCTTTGTCTCTTCCATTTAGATTGTGAACGCTTTGGGGCAAGGACTGTGTTGTACCATGTGTTTGCATAGTGGCTAGTGCAACGGGGACCCAATCTCAGCTGGAGCCCCTAGGCGCAACTATAAATCAAATCAAAGTTGCAGGAAGAGAATGGCTGAGTTAAACAATAAAGAATTAGGACTAATGTCAGTCATTTAACGATTGATGCATTATTTTCTGAATTCAAATAGAGCAGTTCCAGATAGCCTTTCTCTGCACGGCCCTCTCAGCATTTGAAAAAACCCCATGGCCTTAGGTAACAAAAGAAGCAGACTGGTCATGGAGCATTAACAGAGAACATATCCAAAGGTCAGGCTGTAGAAAAAGATCACTGCTAAGCAGGGCTGTGTGAGTGACTGAAAGTTTGGTTCAGGTGCAAGCCCTAAAATACTGAAAAACAAATTGGTTTTGGGTTGGCCCAAACATGAAAATGTTCCTAAATTTTCTGTGAACTGAAATGCCAAAAAAAAAAAAAGTTTCATTTTGTGCCAACTAAAACATTTTGGTCAACCTGAAACGAAGGACTTTGTTTTGACTTTGAAATTTTTTAAAAGTCTTTTTAAAAAGAAAAAGGAGGGAAATTTCAAAATGAACCCTCTTGCTGAAAAGAGAAGTTGAAACGTTTCGTTTTGGAAATGCCCAAATGAACTATTTCAATACTTCCAATACTTGTTTTGCTTCATTTTTCAATGGAAGCGATTTGCTGAACAGACCCAAATTACACATGGTTTTGGTCAAGCTGAATCTGTCCTGTTTTTGGTGAAAAAAGATTTTGCACAAAAATCTTCACCCAACTCTGCTGCTAAGCTTTCAAAAGGGCAGTCTCAGTGCTATGCCTGCCTGCAGTTTGATGGGGATTTATCAGCTAGCTCGTGTATATGGAGAAAGGATTTGCACTCTTCTGCAGCAGCGTTATTTGTGCTGCACAGCTTGCTGTACTTCTAGCCAGAAAACATATGGGTTGGGGTTGGTTGCAGTTCTTCTCATTAGATTGTAAGCTCTTTGGGGCAGGGAAGGCGTTTGTGTTCTGCGTTTGTACAGCACCAAGCACCTACGGTTGCAGCTCCTAGGTGCTACCGCAATACAAATAATAATGATAAATTCACAATCTTCAAGCTTTTCACCCCAAATTTTTAATCCACTCTAATACAGTCCTCTTCTGAAAAACAGGAAAGCTGGAGGAGATGTGATGAGGTAGCCATTAAATCTGTGTATATATCAGCTGTTTCATTTCTCAGGGGGTTTATACTAATACTTTGTGTAGGTTTTTTCCCTCCCAAGATGCACTTTGATTCATATGGTTAAAGAAGGTTTGACGTGAAACTCAAATGAAAACTGCATTTCACCTACTTTTGCATAAAAATCACAGATTTCAATGCAAAAACCTTAAGTATGCCTTGTTTTGTTTGATGTTGTGCTCAGGTTCTTTCACAAGCTAACGGAGAACCTTAGTGCAGTTTTCAGTAAACCTGGCCTGACTTTCAAGTCTGTAACCGAATGTGGAACAAGGGAATTTACCTGGGGTTCCAGGTTTTGTTGCAAAAATTCCAATAACTTTCTGGCACCCCCCCCCCCAGCTTTAGTGCTTTCATTGCTGCATTTACATGTTTGCTTTGAGGATGTCTTTGAAATGGAATGATATGTCATGCTACATCAGAGTATGTAATGAATGCCCCTGGATGGGTAGCATGATCGGAAGTGCTTGCAATAGGTCTGCTATGAGGCTCTCAAATTCAATAGCAGAGTTCATTGACAACATGAGAGAACTGGGGAGGTTTTTTGGGTGTTTCCCCTTGACGGTGATTGCCATGAAAATCTTCACAAATGGTTTGAGAAGTACTTCATGTGATTACAACTTTCAAGGGATTCCTTTGCTAGTCCCTCTGCAAACAGAGGGACTATTCACAGTAACGTTATCTATGTGTAACAATAACCCAGGTCAGGTCATCTGCAGTGATTAAAACCCAGGGCTTCTGGATCTAAAATAACGAAGATCCGTTGCGTTAGCTGAAGGGTCAGATCTGTTAGCTGGGCTGGACTCATAAGCCTTTATGTGTGGTCTAGCCCACAAAAGAGAACAAAAAGCCTCATTCTGTTTTTCTACATTGCAATTAAAACCCTGTGGCTGGTTCATGCCAGCTGACTCAGGCTCTTGGGGCTTGGGCTAAAGGGCTGTTTAGTTGCAGTGTAGACGCTTGGGCTCGGGATGCAGCCCGGGTTCTGGGACCCTGCAAAGGTGGTGCTATGTGGGCAGCTATGTGGGGGTGCTATGGGGGCTCCACACCACCCCCTTGCCTGTCCCTCCCCACCCCCAGCATGGTCACTCATGAGCTCCTCCCTCTCCCACAGGCTGAGCAGAGCAAACCCCTGCTCTGCGCTCACCTCCCCCTGCCAGTGGTAGCTAGGCTGCCCTTTTTGACTGGACTCCTGGCAACCCTAAAACACAGTGTGTCCCTGCAGTGCAGGGAGGGAGGAAGCAGTAGGCTGCTGGCTGACGGCCAGCTGAGCTTCACCCCTGGCACAGGGGGCTGCTTCACCTTCCCTGCTGGCAGGGAGAGATCCAGCAGAGATGCATGGTGTCATCTCACCCTCTGCCAGGACCCAGGGGCGGCACACTTTGGGCCAGAGCTGTGTGCTAATTGGGCCACAAGTGGCCAGTGGGCCTCAGGTGGAGAACCACTGCTTTGTGTAAAGCAAAAGGGAAAAGGATAAGGATTTTAACAGTTACAACAGTACTTGCTTCTGGTCATCAAATACTTACAAAGTTAATTGCTCCTGTTATCTGTATTACCGTCGCATGTAGAGGTCCTGACCAGGGTGGATCTCCCTTATGCACGGTGCCGTGATCACCAACAAATGGGTGGAACAAACAGAACTGGGGTGGGGTTAAAAAGAAGTTACCGACCTCGTAACTGTTCTTTGAGATATGTTGCTCATGTCCATTCCATTTGAGGTATGTGCACGCCCTTGTGCACGGTTACCGGAACTTCTTTGCCTTTAGCAGTACCCCCTGGAGCCCTGCACAGATGCTGCTGTATATAAAGTGTTGCTGGCCCTACGGCCCCTCAGTTCCTTCTTGCTGCAACTCCTGCAGTGGGGCATGGGGGTTGGGTCATGGAATGGACAGGAGCAACACATCTCGAAGAACAACAGTTCAAGGTCAGTAACCGTCTTTTCTCCTTTGAGTTCTTGCTCATGTCCATTCCATTGTAGGTGACTCACAAGCAATACCTTGGAGGTGGGCCGGAGTCATGGATGAGCTGCCTGCAGCACCACTCTGCTGAAGCCCGCATCGTCCCACACCTGCTGGATGATGGTGTAGTGGGACGTGAAGGTGTGCACAGACAACTGGGTGGCAGCCCTGCAGATGTCTTGCACGGTCGCTCTCGCTTGGAAGGCTGTAGATGAAGCTTGATCTCTGGTTGAGTGGGCTGTAATCCTCTCTGGAAGTAGCACTTTCACTTGCTTGTAGCGGAACTTGATGCAGAAAGTTATCCACGATGAGATGCGCACGGCGGAAACAGATAAGCCTTTCATCTGATCAGCCACTGCGATGAAGAGTTGTGTAGAACTCCGGAATGGTCTTGTGCGTTCGATGTAGAATGCCAATGCCTGTCTGATGTCTAGCTTGTGCTACCTCCTCCCCTCCTTCAAACCATGTGGTTTGGGAAAAAACAAGGGGAGAAAAATTTCTTGTTTATAACGAAATTTGGAAACCACCTTCAGCAGGAAGGCTGGGTGCGGCCTCAACTGAACTTTGTCTTTATAAAACACAGTATAAGGGGGCTCCAAGATCAGCACCCTAATCTTGGAAACCCTCCTTGCTGAGGTAATGGCCACCAGGAAGGCCACCGTCCATGACAGCAGCTGTAAAGGGCACGTAGCCATGGGCTCAAAGGGGGGCCCCATGAGGTGCAAAAGGATTATGTTGAGATCCCAGGGAGGCACCGGGTCACGAACCTGCGGATAGAGCCTCTCCACCCCCTTCAGGAACCTAATCGTTATGGAGTGGGAGAAAACTGATCTCCCTTCCAAAGGCTGGTGGAATGCTGATATAATCACTAGGTGGGCCTTCAGAGAGGCCACAGCTAGCCCCTGGAGTTTTAGTTGCAACAAGTACTCCAAGATCGCCTGTATTGGTGACAACCCTGGCAAGATCCCCTGGGACTCCGCTCAACAGGTAAATCACTTCCATTTAACATGATATACGACCTGCGTGGAAGGTTTTCTGCTACCCAGCAGAATTTGCTGGAGCAAAACAGGCTCGCTCATCTGTGCTTTAGCCATGGAGTCTCCATGCTGTGAGGTGCAGGGAGTCTAGGTCTGGGTGCAGCAAGTGACCATGGTCCTGGGACAGGAGATCATGCCATCTTGGAAGCCCCAGCAGGGGGGGCGATCGATAGGTCCAGCAGTGTGCTGAACCAGTGCTGGCGTGACCAGGCCGGTGCAAAGATAACATCCGCTTTGTCCCTCCTGATTTTCAGCAGGACTTTGTGAATGAGAGGAATGGGCAGGAATGCATACATGAGGCTCCCCGACCAACGCAGCAGGAAGGCATCAAAAAGCAATCCAGTCTCCAGACCGCAGAGGAAGCAGAACTACTGGCATTTCTTTTTCCATGCTGTTGTGAACAGGTCCATCTGGGGATAGCCCCACTGTTGGAAAATCATAGAGACCACCTTCGGATGCAACAACCAGTCATTGCACGGTAAGAACAACCTGCTGAGGTGGTCTGCCTTGTCATTCCTCACTCCCAGGAGGTGAGAGGCTATTATGTGAAAATTGTGCCTCATCGCCAGGTCCCACAGACAAATGGCCTCCTTTCAGAGGGCTGAGGAGCAGGCTTTTCCCTGTTTGTTGATGTAATACACGGCCGCTGTATTGTCTCCGCATGCCAGTCGAATAGCCCGTAACTCCCTTGACCAGGCCCCTTGTGTGCTGAGGTTGGAGCTGATACGGGCCCCTCACCCTAAGTCCAGGGCATCCTCTACCAGGGTAGCCAAGGGGACCAGCTGTTCGAACGGTACACCCCTCAACGCTGACGGGGGTTCTGCCACCAGTCTAGTGTGGCCAGGATGTGAGGGGGAACTGTGACCACCTAGTCCAGGGAATGTCTGCTTGGGACATAAACCGAGGCTAACCATGACTGAAGTCTTAGGTGAACCAGCCTCACCACGTAAGTGCAGGCCACCATGGGGCCTAACAACAGGAGGGTTGTTGGAAGGGATAGAAGCAAACTGCAGGGCATATCGTGCCAAAACTATGCAAGGACCCAGTGGTCTGAAGTGACCTTGGCCCATTTGGACAGGAAGGGAGCTAGGCAATTCAAGAAAGATGGGCGGAACGGACTGGTATGCCACCCTTGGACGCACCTTCAGAACTGTCTCCTGTGGTTGCCAGATCATCTGGACAACCCTTGCTGGGGGGCTGAGGAGGACCCTGGCGTTGGCTGATGTCACCTAGATCCCCTATTTCCATCCCGCTGCCTGTAGGGTGTGAATCGCTGAGGCTGGTACCTCTGCTATTGCTGGCCCTGAGGATGGAACTGGCGCCTAGAGGTCTGGGGCCTAGAGAGAGCCAAGGAGTGGATTGTGGCCCTTGAGTCTTTCAGACCACGCAACTTTGCATCTGTCTGGTCCGAGAACAAGGCCAACTCATCAAAGGGGAGGTCCTGGATGGACTGTGGGACCTCCTGGGACAGCGCTGAGGACACTAAATCCGTGGCAAAACTGGGCACGCAACCCTGACTGCCTGGGTCCTGGGCCAATAGTTTAATTACAAGCCCAGCCTTTATTTAGTCATTCTATTTCAGTGGGAATCCCAGCTCCAGAGGAAGGGCAGAGGCTGTGGTGCTGCTCAAAGGGCTGTGCTTTGAACCAGACCCCAGCATCATATGCCTGTATTTCTGGGCCTGCTGAAGTCATTGGGTACATTTCAAAGGGCTGTAGCTGCATTAATCAAGGACCAAAGGGCAGAAACCCTGAGCTGTGGCCAGCTCTAGATCTTGCTTGAGCAGCACTTCTGTGGCCAGCTCTCAAATCCCTTCTGCCAGTTGTGTGCTTCAAAATCTTTCAATGAAAGGCTCTCTGTCAGTGGGATAATTATTGTGCTAGCGTTGAACAGAAAACATAGGGCAAAGAACTGTTGTTTTAGTTTGTGCCATATGGCAATGATCTTAGAAGAAACATTTAAGGGTGAAAGGTACCAAACTTTTTACTGCAATCAGGTTTTGCAAGGGCAGATCATTATTGTGTAATAATTCCCCATTTGTCATACAGAGTTGCATGCCTTTTTAAGGTGGGGACTTGCTTATTAAACAGCAAGGACTTAGCCCAAGGCATCTGATCTGGAATGTAATTGCTACATTAAAGAAAACAGTAATCTCTGAATAAGAAAATGTCCCATTTCTGTTTTCATATGATTATCTTTTTTTCTTTTCACACATATCTAAGAATCTGGGGACTCCACAGACAGAGTGACTATTCCGCACTTCTCCACACATGAGTTTTAAACACGAGTTTTTGTGTTTAAATTTAGTGTTACAACCAGGATCATAAAACTTGGCCAATCCAGGGATAGGGAGGAAGCGAACAGTATTTTCAGCTGCAGCCTGTGAGAGAGGGTCCTGCCTCCTTCATTAAATCATAAGTTCTGTAACAGAACTAGCGTGCATGCATGGACAAGGAGAACAACCTCTCATCCAGGTTAACCCCCCCGAGTGAATGCCAGGACTGGTTGGAAAGTAGGAGGAAATTTTTTTTTAAAAGCATTGTGTAATGGTGCTTCCAATTTTCATCTAAATTCTCTGACTAACGCAATCATACAGCCAGAGGGAGAGGGAGAGAGAGGTTAGGACAGAAAATGCTGCGTTCCCCACATAGACAACATCTTCTGTCTTAGAACTTCTCTTCCGTAACCAGCTTATGCAGTCAAAATCGAATCAGCAACTCTTTTGCGGCAGTTTCTTGGTGGGTGCAGGTTTCAGTGTTGCGAGCTCTCTCCGCTGCCGCTCAGTCGATCTTGCAGAACCGATCCGGCTGCACTGACAGTCATCAATATAGACATACCCTGAGAGACGGGGCTCTCAGCTCCCCACACTGCCCCTTAGGTGGGTGGAAGCGCTCCAATCCAAAGACAGCAACGTGGATATCAGCCACCGCAGTAATTATAGAGACATTATCTTATGTCGACTTATTTTTTTTATTGTAGACAAGGCCTAACTCAATTTAACTCCAAAGTTACTGAACTGAGAGCATGAAGACCTGGGTGAAATCCTGGCTTTACTAAACTCTATTTTAGTTTAATGGAGCCAAGATTTCACACCCGTGTGCTCTGCCACTTGACTTGCTCAAGGCTATATAGCAGGTCACTTCACCTCATTGTGCCTATTTTCCCTCCCAGCAGGACTCATTTTGTCTGTTTAGCTCGTAAGCTTACTGGCGTGGGGGGCATGCGGGTGGGCAAGGAATGCCTCTCCTATGTTTGTATATGACCTCCAACAGAATGGAGTCCTAATTAGAGCTGACTGAAAATTTTCTGATTGGACTTTTTTCTTCAAAGAATGCTGGTTTTGTTCAAAACAAAATGTTATGTGGAAAGTGGGGAGAAGGAAAAGAGAAAGGGTCGGATTCTCCCTTCTCTCAGAATGGTCACTAGTCTGATGGGTGGGGCACTCACCTGGGATGCGAGAGATCCATGTTGATGTCCCTGCTCTGAATTAGGCAGACAATGGATCTGAAGCTGGGTTTCCCAGGCGAATGCTCTCACTACTCAACTCTGGGTGTCTGTCTCGTGCTTTTTCATGAAAAATGTAGCAAACTCTTGGTTTCACTTTTTATCAGACTGAAAACGAATTTCAAAATTTTGAAATTTTTCATGAAATTATTTATTTATTTTTCCTGACCAGTCCTAATTCCAATCTCACCTTGGAGCTTGTATGTGCTACTGCAATACAATAGATCATAGATGTCAAGCTCAGGCCCGTGGGCCAAATCTGGCCCGCAGTGTAATTATATTTGGCCGGCGAGAAAATACCAAATGTCTACTAGAGCTCTCCCGCCGGTAGACAGCACATGCACCGATTTCACATGTGTTTATAGTATTAAGCTTTGCTTGTTCCAGATTCAATGTTTAAGCAAAACTTAAGTTTGTTTCCATATGAAAAGGTTCATCGTTATATTTGATGAGAAGGAAAAACTTCCTCAATTGTAGACATTTTTTCAATAAATATCAAGGTTGGCCCACGACTTTGTCCAAGTTTTTAATTTTGGCCCACTGTGTATTTGAGTTTGACATCTCTGCAATAGATCATTTGGGGGTGGATTTTTTTCATAAAAAAACTATACAAAAACCCTATTCTTTTAATAGAGATGGGTGAAATACAAAGGTTTGGAATTGGAGTTGAGTTCCGCTAAACATCCAAAGGTGTGGATGAATCTGAGCTTGATACAAATACCCTCCAACTTTTGAGAGATTCCTACCATTTCCACTGTTAGTAGGAAGTGCCACAAGGAAAGCCCCACGTGTGCAATTTTCATCTTTCTCCGCTAGCAACCTCAAATAAAGAGGATGCTTATCCAAATAGTTCACAACCTTCTCAAAGTTTTAGGCTGGGGTTTGTTCTAAAAACAGGTTAAGGTTTGAGGGGACATTTCTGATTTTTTCCCAAACCTTTTGCTCATCCCATACTGATTATTTATGATTTGTATTCCTTTAGTGCCTAGAGGCTCTAACCAAAAGCGGAATCCACTAGCTGTAAATGGCACAAACACACAGTAGAGGACAGTCCCTGGTCTCAAGAGCCTGCAATGTAAATAGACAAGCCAGACAAACAGTGGGAAGGGAAATAGAGGCACACAAAGATGAAGAAAAGAATTGTCCAAAAATTGCACAGTTCATCAGGGCTGCGAATGGAACCCAGGCCTCTGAGACTAGAGGGTACAGCACAAGTTCAAAGTTTTCCTTAATGTACCAAATCCTGACATCTTTGCTCCTGCAAACCTTTAATTTCCAGGATTCTGCTCTGTGTCATGATGGGAACTTTTAAACGAATGAGGTGAAAAGAGAGTGAGAATTCTCCCACTTCCTTTATACACCTTTATAACAACAGGAGTGCATCCGCTTCTGGGGACCAGGGCGGGATGGTAGGTTGCGGTTCCCTCTATGAAAATGTTTTCCCCCCTCCTTCCATGTCATTCTGGCACTACTGTCTGGTAGTAGTCAGTTCTTGCGCAGTACTCTTTCACTGATTTCAATGGGAGTTGTGCATGGGAAGCAACTGAGGATGGGCCTGTGTTGTGGGTAAGTCTAGAAACCACAAGCTCTGACAGTTCAGTCTCCAAGGTTGTTGATACAGCTGGTGTATTGGAAGTTAACAGTGCTGAGTTTTCCTCCGGGCACAAGCTAATGAAGGTGAGTTGGTGACTAATGAGTGCTTGACATGTGCTAACAACCATTTCCAGGAATGGATTATAATGTTCGCAATCAGCTGTTGTTATTCCAATTCTGGACGTGGGATGAGCACGCCAAAGAAGCCCAGACGCCTACTTGCAGTTGTGCTCTATGCGGCTGAGATTGTCTTCGTGCTTCTCTAAGGCCGTGGGGAAGTGACACAATGATGACAAGTCTGAATTTGTAACAATAAGAATAACAGCTTCTATTTATTAGGCACCTGTTCACCAAAGGCATTCTAGACACATAAAGCCAAGAATAAAAACAATTAGCTTTCCAACACAGAGAAGCACGCAAACCATGCCGAATAAAATACTACATTTAACTTGTCATGGTGTGACATAAGAGAACAGAGGTGTGATGTATTAAACTGTCATTCCTTTTGTTTTCCGTGTGTCACATCTTTACATTTCTCTGCTATCTCTGATTATGTGGAGGTCAGTGACCATTTTGTATTTGGCGTTCTGTACAGCATGCCAGCAGGGCCACAGCCCGTGCTGTCTCTCAAGGAGACTTTACTTCTGTTCTCTTTTGATTATTCTACTTATTGATGGTTGGTCGGACACTAACTATTCTAAATAAAAAGGTGACTAAGTTTTACAGAAATCCGGCAGTACCAAGTCCTTGCATGAAGCACTTTGTGTTTAGTCTAAAACCCTTGAGGGCTCTTTCCCTTTAATCTATTATTTTATTTTCACTCAATGATATTTAGATAAAATTTGCCCCCTTCCCTCTAATTTCAACCTAGAATCTGAAAACCAAGGTGAGTTCTTCGTGGAGTGTGCTTCAAGAATAAAGACACTTCAGACCAAATTCAGTTTTCAGTGATCCCTATTTAACCCTAGGGCACACAGAATAATGCTTTTTAGTTACACCTGTGCTCCTCCATTATCTTTCCCGGAAGCACACAGGACTCTGAACATATACAGGATTTGTACTTCAGTAAGACAAGTGTATTTTTCTCTACCTAGTAACTTTTTTCAGTAAATTGCACTTTAATGGTGTTTCACTTTTAACCAATGGGAGCATCCCAGTCCCTCATGAGTTAAGAAGAATTTTTGCAGCCTAAAAAGCAACACGCTTCAGAACTAGTGCTGAAAAGTTTGGCTAATTACACAGGGATGGAAGCAGTGGGTCCTTCTAAAGGGAGGAGGTGGAACTGGACCCAGGAGCCAGAAGGAGGTGGGCGGGAGGATTGGGAGAGAAGGGGCAGGGGACTGGGAACTGAAGGGATTCTTAACAGGAAGGAGTCAGGAGATTCCAGAAGCTGACTGAGAAAGGGAGGGGTCAGCTGGCCGGCTGTTCACCATTATCACTTCTTGCACTTGAACCTTCACTTTTTCCTGTTGGTTCAAAGTAACAGGAATTTGCTGACTTTCAGGGCACCCTGCAAACTCCACCTATTTGCACACGCACTTGGGGAGTGGCTCAAACAGGGAGGCTTGGGAATTGAAGATATGCCTTTTCATGTCTTCTATTGACGTTTCTGTGGGATAGGATTCTACCATTTGCCGATTTTTTTTATGGGTTGTGTTTTTAAGGGCTTGTTAAGTTGCCTAGAGATTGGTGGAGGTGCTTCTTAGTGTGTCTGCACTGAAATAAATAACATAAACTAACTTCCATGGTCACAGAAATGTAGTGCTGCAGAGGAGAGACAAGCTGAACCCCATTATTATGTTTGGCTTTATTATTGTCAGAAATCTAACGTTCTAAGCTGATCCTCATCTTCTCATGTAAATGGTTCAGGACGATTATTCTCTATTCATTAGTGGCCGGCATCCAGCAGATTGCTTCAACCCATTTCTGGCTGTGGGGGGGAGTTGGGGCAGTCTCTCATCAATCATTCTGATGCACACAACTAGTGGCAGCGTCACAGCCTACTGTAAAATAGCTGATGGAATACAGCTGCTACGCTCCGTGAGTCCAGTGTTCAATGCCTAATGCTTCCGGGAAAGCCAACCACTCCTGCTGACTAAAGCTCATAGCTAACTGTGCAATGCTCTGCCTGGAATGCAGGTTTCCCATCTATCTATCCATGGTTATCATCAGTATAGTATCTCAGTTCTTCCCAAGAGTAAAACTGACTCCTATCAGTAACTGAGGTTTATCACCCCCATAGTTACCTCATCATCTCTCATTACTAATGGTCATTAAAATGGTTACTCTACTTAAAAATTCAACCATAGTAGTTGTGAAGTCTTCAGGATAACTGTCTGCAGCATTAAATAATATTTCCTTGTGTCTAAAGGAAGCGCCATAAATAAAGATTCAGAGGAAGCAAACATAAAATTAAGTCAACAAGTTGAAGGAGATTAAAGATATGACTCAGAACGTCTAGATGAAATATATCTAGAGATATGTACACTGTCCTTTTAAAACTATCGCAGGAAGCTATGCAGGAATGTGGGGTTGGTGAAGGCGCTAGGCAGATGCTTTATAGTGAACCACGGAGTGCGAGATAACAGTTTTGGGAATAAAACTATTTTTCTTGTTCCGGCAAAGACCCTTGTTCAGTGTTAGCAGAAAGTGACTTTTTCTGTGATTCTTTAACATTGTCACATGACAAAAGGGGAAACAATTTCTAATCAACATACTTCCCTACAGACAGAACAAAAATCTGTGTAAGCGTATACAGTATCCTTCCGTCCAGGGGCACAAAGTGCTTTACCACAGCAATATAAATCTTTATCAACATTTATTTTTAACAAAGGCTGAAGCAAATAAATGTTTCTTCAGCTTTGCTTTCAAAGTCAAGACTTTGTAAAGAAATAGTAACATTCTGAACTCAGGTACTGCCCTTCACGAGAGCATCTCAAAGTACTTTATCTACTGCGTTGTCATCAGAAGTGGGCCAAGTTTTAAATGTATTTGCTTTCATTAGAGTTTGCACCACTCTTGTGTTCACTTTCCGAGAATATTTGAGCAACTGATTTTTACTGGCACAGACGTTAGTGGAAAGTTAATGTCAACATTGCTTGTGGGTGTCTCTGAGGAAACCAAATTTAAAATTTGTACATGTGCCAAAAGTTCTGGCACACTCATCCAATCAGGGAGCAGAAACAATCCCACGTGACTTACCTGACCAATCAAATCCTCAGTGGCACAGCTCAGATGTCAAAATTGGCTCCACCCAGCAAATTGTTAACTTACTTTCTGGGACTGCGATTCTTGTTTCTGCTGAGGTCTGACCCTTTGGAAATTCCTTGCTGTGTATGTTTTCCAAACCATAAGCACAGTCTGTTATATGTTGTCTTTATCCACCCATGCTCACAGATATATAATTGTATTATGCAAAAAATGATTGTAATACAAAGAAAACTATATATTGCATCTCTACGTACCTATTTGTATTCATTGGTGGATACAGAAAATAATGCTGAATTATGAAATGGGTTCCAACCTAAATCTCAGATCTGAACCCAGAAGCAGCACCTAGTCCGACCACAAAGACTGAGAAAAGTTCCAGTTGCAGATCAGAATTTTGCAGCTTTAACCCATCTGTGGTTGGAAGACAGGATTTGTTTTCACTAACTGATGGCTGACAAGTCCAAACTGCTTACACTGTGTGACTAAAACTAACACAGTACCTTTCAAATATGGCCTTTTGGAAGTGAAAGCTTCCTTTGGCTGTGGTTCAAACTTTCCTGTCAGAACACTTCAAACACTCCCATTGCATGAGTTATTGCTCACATGGGAGAAGGCATGTTAACATATTCTTGGAAAATTTCCAAATGACAGATTTCAGGGCTCAAGAAAGATATTGAGGGACTTATATTCATGTTTTTAGAAAACCTATTTTAACAATATCTCCAATGTGAATGAGAGGAAATGGCACAAGGGAAGTTTTATATAGTGCTGTACACTTCATTTAGTTACACAGAGAAGGTTAAAAGGTGACTTGATCACAGTTTGTAACTACCTTCATGGGGACCAGAAATTTGATAACAGCAGGCTCTTCAATCTAGTAGACAAAGGTATAACAAGAATCAATGACTGGAAACTAAACCCAGACACATTCAGATTAGAAATAATGCACAAACTTTTTAAAGTGAGAATAATTAACCTTTGGAACAATTTACCATAGGTTGTGGCTGGCTATTTTTTAAACCAAAATTGGATATTTTTCTAAAAGAGATGCTGTTGCTCCAACAGAAATTGTCAGATAAATACTGTGCCCTGTGTTAGGCAGGTCAGATTAGGTGATCACAAAGGATTCTGGCCTTAAAAAGCTATCAGTGTTATAATTTTTTTTGAAGAATCCCATCTGGGTTTCTGGACTTGTTTTTGAAGCTTAAAATTCCAGAAAGGGCCTAACTGGGTCTGCGTTGGTGAACAACAGATATGGTGTCTAGGAAGTGGAAATTGTGGGTGATCATCAAGTCTCAGAATACAATCCTTTTAATCGGGCCTAAAAATGAATTTAGTTACCTAACTTCACAAACATGAAAGTTTTGGCCTATGTGAGCTTCCAGAAAATGCTGTAGAGCAGAATGGGTGTTACTTCCTATTAACATCATGCTAGTCTTCTCTACTCCCTGTCCTAAACTGTTCTGTACTAACATACTGCTAAACTTAAGCCAAGTTTCCTCCCAGAACTGGCTAATATTTTCTGGGTGTGTGAGAAGAGATGCCTGTTCACATGAATTGAAGTTTTTTTTTAAAAAAAAACTTCAGAGTTCTTTGGGCTGAACGTCCTGATCTCACTGAAAGATGCCATTATTGGTGGCAGCAGTAGTAAAAGGATGGGGAAGTCTTGAATCAAGAGATGCTAAATGAAGCTAGATGTTTTGAAGGACAATAATTTTAATAGCCTCTAATTAATGCATTAATTATTATTATTTTATTTTATTATTTATTATTGGGGTAGCACCTAGAAGCCAGCCATTGTTTCAGGTGTTGAACAAACACAGAACAAAAAGACAGTCCTCCCTACCCTAAAGAGCTTGGAAATCCTGCATATCTCAGGATAGTGGTTTAAAAATGAAAGCCAAGACAGGTCTTTCTCATTCACTTCAGTCTTTTAAGTGGACTAGTAGTTAGGTAAACTTCTAGGTAGATAGATGTAATCAAAGGGGGAGAGAGAGAGAGGCAGACAGATGCACATTAAGTTGACAAGTCTGGCCCCAAATCATTCTAATTATCTACTTTTAGCCAGTTCATTTTAAAAGTTCATACATCACGTATGCACCTGATAGACTGGAATGACTAAAAAGAGCCAATCTGGTCTATCATAATCAATATCCAGTATATTTGTGTAAATGGCATGTTATTCATACCATTACACCTTTGCAGTCTATTCCGCAGAATGTTCAGGGCAAGTGATATGTAGTAATAATTTGTTTTATTAAAGAACTTCACCATTGCTCCACTGGTGGCCTTAGAAGTGGAATTTAAGAGTATGTCTACATTGCCAGTGGCATGGTTGGCAGTGCAGGATTGATTCCACGGGATGGATTGATCAGCAGTGGAGACCTGCTCAATCGATCCCAGAAGTCAACGTTGTTAATCCACCCCTGCAAGAAGAGTAATGCTGTGTTGACCAGACGGCATTTTCCATCGGCACAGCATTATGGGGACACCATGGTAAGTAGAAGTTAGTAAGTCGACAGGAGATACCCAAGCTATGTAGAGTAGCTTGCATATCTCCCATCAACTGCCGCCGAAATCCGCTGGCACTGTAGACCAAGTCTTAGAAATACTCACCCAGCCAGTTCATTTCACATCGCGTGGCTTTCCGCAGTGCAACACGTTAAAATTAAAATCAGTGTATTTTTTCTTATGGGCATGCACAAGATTGTTCCATCTGGTGTGGTAAATACATGCCCCAATGCTGTCAGTGCCAGATAGGAGTTGCTGCATAAAATTACAGGGAATAATTCTGAGCTAATTGCAAAACATAGGCGTGCAAACAGTGACTGCCAAAAAGAGTGAGACATGTGCATTGTCATGAGCTTTCCTCAGTAAAGAGAATTTGCTCAAAGATCAGATGATACATCAAGAATGGGGAAGAGTTTGGCACCTGTCCTCTATGTCTGGATATCAAGTCTGGTTGGTGCAGCATGTGACGATGGCATTGGAGTTTGCGTCTTTGGGATACAAGCACAAGTGGAGAGATCCATTTTTTTTAGTACTGTCTTCAGCATATATACTCATTGGATAGGTTCTTCCCAGCTATCACTTACATCCATGCATTTGAAGCTTTGCATTTCCTAGATCCCTCAGGACTTCAGGTACAGTTGAACAGGATAGATTGGGAATCTTTGTTCTAAGGGCCAGATTCTTTGCTGTGAGGCTTTAAAGTGCCTATATTCCTGTACCTATGGTACAGTGTCACATAAGACAGCTCGTGCATCTTTCTTTTGAGACCCCCGTTCTCTACCCAGGTGTGTTTCCGCTTGGTATACTAGAAGAAAGGGGCCTGTTAGGGATCTGGTTATGCCTCCTTGATTGTCAAGGCAGTTCTATGACACTACTGCCTCATTAGGCTAAAGGAGCCTTGAGGTGGCTCTAACTTATGTTAGCTGAGCATTGCCAGAATACAGCATGCTCCAGCCATGCCCCTTTCTCAACCCCTATGGGTGGTGGTTGATGCAAGCGCTGGCTATTTAGGCTCTGTGCCAGCTGAGAGCTCCCCCATGCCAGGGGAATTCTGTGCCAGCCAGATCCAATTGCTTTCCAGCTCCATTGTGGTGCACAATTTGTGCAAAGGGCTGGAGGAAAACAGGGAATGTGGCCCAAAGTTATTTTATGCATTTTTTGGTAACTTCCCTGACCTAAACAAATTAATATATTCCTTGAATATTGTGCTTTGACAAATCCTGTGGTGAAGATACCCAAAGGGCAGACAGCTGGACTGAGGGAAGGTTTTTACTCAGCTCGCACAGAGGTGAAGGAAGGGAACAGTGATTAGGGGACACTCTATGTCTGCTTGGGAGGATGGCAGCAGCAGTAGTTTAGAGGGATGTTATGTATTCTGGATGGAAGCCTGGTAAGTGTCAGAAGGTGAGCATCTTCCATCTCCTTCACCAAAGGCCTGGAGGAGTGTAGAAGCAAGGCAGCCAGTTGGGGGCATGTGCATGTTGACATTTGAAGGGACGCGTCACTTCTCTGTCTGAAGACAATGGAACAGTTTTTGGGAGTCATTGGCCAGCTCCCAGTCTGCCCATGTGAGACTGAGTTTCAGTTTTGGAGACAATGAAGCCCCTGTCACCAGCCTTGACCCATAGCCCTCTGAAGTCAATGACTTGACTGATTTTTAGGGGGCTTTGGATCAGGCCCATAATGAAATTGCTCTAGGAACATACACTTGCAGGAGTAGTAAGTGTGCGCTCAGCTAAGCAGTTAGACACCTAACTAGCCATGTAGGCAGGCAATTACTGTGACTGCAACTTAAATACAAATACAATCCTAAAAATCAGGATAATAAATGGTTCAGACTAATTTATTTTTTTTAAAACCTGGATTAACAAAGAAGCAGCTTCTATTTTGAAGCATCGTATTCCACATTTCAGTCCAGAATGAATTACTGCGAGCGATTTTATCGATTTCCCACTCCCTCTCACTCTACCAAAAAAGGATTCATGAAGAAAAATGCTGACACATCCTAACCAAAGGTGTGTGCATAGCTGGCTTCACTATAATTTTGTTGTTCTGTTGCCAGGATACTTTTAAACTCATAATAATATAAAATCTTATTAAGACATTGGAGGATAACATTTTATTATTTTTTTTCTTAATTAAGGAAGCACACTGACGCTTGAAGAACAGACAGTGTGCATATTTGCCCTGAATAGGTAGGGACATTCATAAAGCAATGTATTCCCGTGGTCGGTACAGTAAACACTTTGTGGTTCAGGAAAGGGATCCAAGTGCTATTAGCACCTTGGAAAACATCAAGCAGAGACTAGAAGGAAGGGAGTGTGCTGTGTGAACCCAGCTGACTTTTAGGTTTATGGTGATAGATTGAAGTCTAGCTTGCCCTTTGGAGTCGGGTTTGGAAAGGTTGTTTCGCATGCTGGTCTCTGGCAAGGCTGGAATTTGGCAATTTGTTTAAACAAACAAATGGAGAAAGATGCCAGCATGCTGCAACGGGACATTGTCTCCAATACAAAATCCAAAGGCAGTTTTGTACCAGGTGAATCCTAAACCCTCTGCCTCCTGTCCCAGTTTGGTAAAACAGCAGAACTCTTGGGCAGGACCCATTTGGGATTAAATTGTTTAAATTAAACTCTTAAAGTTAATCTGCTTGCTTGTGTGCTTAAACTAACTTCTGTTTGCACATGGGAAACTTGCTTGAGATGCATTTTTTCTCTCTTCAGTTATGAGTCTGGCAGCCCCATCCCATCACAGCTAAACTGCTGTGGTTAATCACTATCCTGGTGGGCTGTTTTCAGGTATCTTGTGAGACTCATGTATGATAATCACCCTCAGGCATTGCAAATACTAATCACTGTTCCATGCAAGGCTATGTCTATGCTACAAGGGTGGGAAGCCCCGGCTTATGTACATGTACTCCTGGTAAGTCGATGAGAGCTACGGCAAGTATCAATAGTAGGGTAGTCGCGGTAGCACCAGTAGAGGCAGTGGAGGTACAGCTGAGATGTGCCAAGCACCAGGCAGGCCATTCATCCAGTTTTAAGATAGATAGTCCTCGTTTTCTATGGTTTTGATCCCTGTCTCGTACTGAGACAAAGTTGGCTGTGGTTTTCTCTGGTATCACGGAGTTAGGAGAGATCATTCTGAAGAGCATGCTGCTCTGCTCCCACTGGGGTGACCAGGGCCAGGGCAGTGCATGCTTCAAAATGGCCTCCACTGTGCAGTGTGACCTTGTACAGGCTATGCGTGCGAGGTCACGCTGGCAGGGGCACGGTCAGACAGGCGGAGTGGCCACCTTACTGAGTACATGCCCGCCATTTTCAGGCAGGTTTTTAATTGGTATGGCTCAGCCGGGCCTCCGCTGCTGCTGCCTGTGCTACCATGGGTACACTACTATTGATAATCATGCTAGTTCCATGATAGCTAGTGTGAGTACACGTACACGAGCAAGGGGATCACACTTCAGTGTGTAGCGTAGTCGTAGGCTCAGATCCCCCCTCAACTTGTACTGGTCTGAACCTAGTGAGGAGTACAAAGGATGGCAGCTGAGGGACAGGCATTTGAGTGCAATCCTAAGGCATGGAGAGCAGACCCGATAATCACAATGGTCCTCTCTGGCCTTAAAATCTATGACTCTATGAACCTGAAGCAGTAAGAAGTTTGCCGTGGTTGAGTCTAGAAGCCATGAACATTAGGAAATGCTTCCAGACTGCGTGGAGGGTTAAGCACCGGAACAAATTGACTAGGGAGATGGTGGAATTTTCGTCACTGGAGATTTTAAAAAACAGGTTAGACAACAGCACTCAGAAATGGTCTAGACCAGTGGTTCTCAATTTGGGGTCCACAGACCCCAGGGTCTGCAAACTGTGTCTAAGGGTTCTGCAAAAGGTTGTCATTACCACAGAACTTCGGTTTTCAACAGCAGGTTCTGCAGATTAGGTCTAAGATTCCAAAGTGGTCCTCACCTTCATTTGAAATTTTGTAGAGGTCTTCAAATGAAAAGGGGTTGAGAACCACTGGTCTAAATAAAACTTAGTCCTGCCTCAGTGCAGAGGACTGGACTAAATGCCTTATCGAGGTCTCTTCCATGTCCTACATTTCCGTGATTCTCTGAAGAAAAGATTTCAGCCAGGTGAGCGGACAAGTGGTGGGTTCTGCTGAGGGACTGATTGATTTTTATCTAATCTGTTCTCTCCTTTTTAATTATTTCTGTCGAACCCAGTGCGAATGTTCCACAGCTGGGATCCCTCTGATAAATATCCATGATGGGGACAATCTATTGTAGCTGATGAGTAGAACGACAACCCTACAAAAGTACATGGCTTTTAGGCCATTGGCATTGCTGGCATGTTCCTCTTAAAGACCTTGGCCAAATATCCATCACTTCCATAAACTCTTCTCTCAGGTCAAATGGACTGGGGAAAAACCTCAAGACTCCCCATAAACTCCTTCAAGTGGAGCTTGTCGAAGCTACAAACAGGAGCTAGACCATGTGAACCAGGGACAATGTTAACTGGCAGAGGGCATAGGGTTTGAATAGGGTTTTACATGGGTCCCCTGAGTCAGGTGTATACATATTAGTTTGACAAAGGGTTGCATGTGAGGTCTCCATTGAGAGCCAGTCGCCCTCTGGTTGTCATAATTGCTGCAAAATGTACATTCAGATATTATTTAAGATGCTATGTATCTATACTGAAAATTATATTCTTGAGGTAAGATGGTTCACCAGGAAGTGACATGTCTCAGACAGGTTCTTTTCAGGCAGAAGGTAACTGACATCTATCTCCCTGTCTGGTCATAGGTGTATTGTCTGCTTCACAATGGAGGCCTATTTGCACACTGAGCCAGATAGTGATGGTGAAATCTACAAAAAGGAGTTATACAGGGAAAAACAACCAATAAGGGAGCATCCTGCTCTATGAATAAGGACACTGGATTGTTCTGAAATATCTGGGCATGCAGACAATCACCCTGGGTCTTTCCCAGCAGAGGTATGCTGCCACCGTGATTGTCTCATGAATGAAAGATCACAGCCAAGCCTGGCTGGGAAGTGCTAGTGAGTAATACTTCAGACATAAGAGGATCTTGTTAATTAAGTCTAGGCTCTAGAGAGTGTTTTATAATTTTATTTTATATGCAACCTTTTGCTTGCAATACTTCTACTTGCTATCACTGAATTTCTTCTCCATGTTTAACAACCTGTACTTGTTTTCACTACAAACATGTCTAAGCACTGCATGTTATGCAGAAGGGTGATCTGAGGTGAAATTCATCAGCTGGGTGCACTGTCTCTTTGGAGGCAGTGAATCTGTGAATACTATGAGTGTCCAATGGACCGAAGTGCGGGACACTCCGGGGAGACGCTCGGCAGGCTGGAGGGCTGGAATGTAACTATTGCTAACCTGCAGAGGGACAGTGGGGCGTGTGCAGGCCTAGCGGGGCGTGTTTGTGTTCCCTGTAGCCGGTGGAGTCAGGTCACTCCGGCAGTTACAGACAAAGCTTCCTCATGCTAACGGCAGGTGCTAGTGAAGTGCCTCACAACCCTGGGTACCCCTGGGAAGCATCAAAACTCCCAACTTCCATTGACATTTAATGGGGAGCTGGCTGCCTATCTGCCCTTTGTGCCTTTGACCCCAAGCAATCATGGCAGACTAATACTTTGAGCCAGCCTTACCTGCTGCTGTATTATTTAGCCTCTCTGACGGATGCAGCAAGGTTTTTCCCTGAGGTACAAGGCACTTGAAGCCCTTGTGGCTTGCAAATGAACTCTATCCCTTTGGACCATTCAAGCTGTCCCACATTCCCCTCAGTCTTCATTTTTTCATGGGCTGCCCTCATCAGAATGTTACCTATCATCATCCCCCAAATTCCATTCTTTATGGAACGATGCACACCTCATGGGGTGGAAGAAAGAAAGTCATTAATGTCCCTGAGAGTCTCTTAACATTAGAAACATTTCAGACTTAACTGAGACAGGATCCACCATTCTCAGTCCTCCACAAAATGTTTCTCTCTCCTAATACATTTGTCAGCATTTGTTTGGTTGTGTCAAGTTTACATTTCTGACACTGCTGGATGCCAACACAATAGCTCTCCCTGGTATTTTATTTGCAGTGTTTCAAACATACTCCTTATTATATACAATTACATCATATTAATGACCATTCTGATAGATGCTAGCATTTAATATTACAGGTGTTGTGTGCTCTTAAAAAATCCACCTTTCATCTAGCTCAAATTAACCTGACACATACATAACACCTCAGAAAAAGCTGACTCCATGAAAGTTATCTTATGCAACCCCATTACGCAATCTTCATTAAACGTGATGACTTTGCAATATCACCCGCGGCTGACAATACTGTAGAGAGGTTTTGTTCTAGAAGAAATCTGGGTTAAACTGGGATTGGCTAAGGCTGTATTCTATCAGTTGCAAATTACCATAGCATTCTAGCTTTCTGCATGCCTCTCCCCTTGCTTACAACCCCTCTGGGCTCATTGCTGTTTGTTGTTGGTTTCTTATTTCTCCCCTCTAAGTTCTTCCTTGTTTAGCAGGTAGCATCTCTCATTAGAAACTGAGGGTCTGACCCAAAGCCCATTAAGTCATTGGAAAGACTCCAAGAATTCAAGACCCACAGGGTGGGACAGTCCATTCCCAAGGAAGAGGGGAGGGTATCCTGGAGGAGACAGGGATATACCAGCTACCTGCAGTGACCCAGGGAGAGGGTTGGGTTCACTGTAAGGAGAAGGCTCCATAGTCTCCTTGTTTTCCAGGGCACTCATAGAGGGATTGTGTTCAGTCCATCCTTGATCCTTTCACCTCTCCCACTGCCCCTGGCTGGTACAGCATGCAGTGCAAGGCTTTGCCAACATGGGTGCAAGTTAATCCCATCTGGGAGCACCATCTGCCTCTTTGTCCCTTCACCCAGTCTTGACACACTTGGTGTAGGAGTCTTCTCCTCTGCTGCTCCTTGCATAGCCTTCCTGTATTTCTCGCTGCAACCTTGACCTGCCATCAGGGCTTGGACCACCTTGGATCTCATCTGCTTGTATGTCTTTTCCCCCTTGCTTACTATATATCTCTGAATTTCTCGCTGCTCCTGTTATGGGCCTCCAAACTTAGTGCTTTGATGGCTGTTAAAGATTTCTTTATTTCTTTGTAAAAAAATACATGCTTCATCATTTGGGTTTTCTGGGGGATGTTGAAAAGTCATTAAAAGAGAAGAATTCAGGAGTTCTAACAGGGATTCAGCAAGGGTGTGATGGCTTCTGCCCGGTTGCCATAGGAATGGTCCAGAAGGCAGTAATTGCAGGATGGTAAGTGGAAGTGGAGCAAGAGGGTTGGACTTCAGGAGGGATCTTGTTATGTCAGCAGGGGTTCAGGAATGTAAGCGATGGAGGGGGGGATATGGCAGGCATCTAGAACATGTTCTAAAGCCCCAGTATGCAACACTGGACTCTCCAGCCAGAAAGGGAATTCCTTTCTGTAAAAACTTTTGTCTTTTAAAAAATAAAGTCTCCCAAATTGGGATGAAATGAAAAAAATGTTGTGGAAAAGTTTTGCAAAAGGGCATTTTTCATCAGCAAATCATTCAGACAAAATATTTTCTGCAACCAGAAATATTGTCGACATGTTTATTTTTCCTACAACTGCCTGTGGCATCACCTCTGGCTTGTGGGTGTTTTGTGGGATTGGAAAGAAGTTAGTTATTTGTTGTTAATTTGTTCATAAAATGGGAAAGAATATTGGTTAGGGAGTAATGAAAGGTTTCACCGAAGTTACTTTCTGAATACACCTACAGTCAAGAGGAGAGTAGGAAAAACAAATGTAGTGGAAATCCATCACAGATGAACAAACATTGACTGCACTTTGTCTTTTTCTGTACTTAAGTGCAGTATTTTCCAGGCTATAAATCCATAGGAACCCAATAACATGTTAGCAGGAAATCAACAAGGTAATAATAGCCCCAAACCTGCTCACTATTATGTCAGTGGAGTTTCATCTGACTCCTGGGGAAGCAGGATCAAATCCCATTATTGCATGAACACCTACGGATATATATTAGATTGCTGATTATCACAAATACACATGCAGACCAAAATGCTAGGGGTGTGATTCAAAGTGAAAATCTATAACATCATTTGCACTTAAATCTAATAGGGCCCTCTGGGTGATTTTAGATTCTGAGGGCCATATCACAGGGTTGCATGTTCGTAACAGAGGAAGGAATGCTGTCTCTTTGTGCTGAGCTAGGAGTCTCCTCTTGAATGCAGGCAAGCAACCCCTGTGATTGTGAGTGATTGTCATGCTTAGTTCCGTGTGTCAGTTATAAACAGAACACATCCCTTGACGTATTATTCTTTATTATTTGTACTACCATAGTGCCTAGGAGCCCTGGTCATGGACCAGGACTCCATTGTGTCAGAGGCTGTACAAACACAGAATACAAAGATGATCCCTGCTCCAAGGAACTTACAGTGTAAGTGTAAGACAAGAGGCAACAGATGGAAACCGACATCGAGGAGCAGAAGGAAGCCATGAGGACAATACTGGTCTACACAAAAAGCAGAGGTCTCTGCACACCAGCTGACTAAGTTTTTGTCACTTTCCATTTCCATTTACCACTTTTCCATTTGTTTTTAAACGGTGGGCAGTGGCTAACCCCCAGAATGGAAACCACTTTGGTCCAGAATATTCAGCAAATGCCCAATGCTGGTGAGTTCCCGAACCTCCAGTGATGATGGAAAGCTACTCACCCCTTTCTGCTTATTAGCTGGGTTTGGCTTCCTGGAACTGTGAGTTCACTTTAACAGCCAAACTTGTTCCTGCCAGTTGTGCTTCGAGGCAAGGTGGCTAGGAACACAGGCATCTCTGGGGAAGTGTCATAGATGCCACAATTCAATGGGATGACCTCACGGCATAAACAGCATCGTGCTATAGTACAGCATGGGAACTTTCAATCCAAGGAGGTTAGGAGTTAGTTTGGTGAATTTATACAGGGAAGGTTTGGGTTTCCCTCTGAACCTTCCACCCAGCCTCACCCTCCACATTCAGCAGTAAAAAAGGAAATCTAGAACATCATAATGCTTTTGGAGATGCAGCAGAATTTCCTAACCCTCCAGGCAACTCTCAACCTAAGAGCATCACTTCATGGTATATGTACTCCTCCCTCAGCATGAGGGGCTTGACTAGGTGACCTGTTAAGATCCCTTCCAGCCTTATGTTTTCTATGATTTCTATGGTCTGAAATTTGGAGCACATTAATAAATTTGCAGATACCATGCTTGGCCTTTCTCTCACACTTTGTCTCTGGTCTATTCAGAAGGTAAGTTCTTCGAGGCAGGATCTGCCTCTTGCTCTGCATTTGTGCGGCACTTCTCTGCAATGGATTTGGAGGGGCTCTGTAGTAATTTCTGAATAGTGTCTGTTGACCTGATTATGGGGATATTTACTCTAAGATTATATTGGAGTAGTTTAATATGGGAGAAAAACAAGCAAGAAAGGAAAGACTGGCTCAAGATAAACCACTTATTTCCAAACACTTTAGGGTTGTTGAGAGACAATGCCAGAATGGAAAAAGGCCTGAGAACCACAGAGCAAAAGAACCGTGGCAGGTTTGAAAAGGAACATGTTCTTAAGAGAGGGAGGGAATTGTTTGGGGAGACGAGACTAAGATGCAGACACCCACTGTGGTGTCTGGAGAAGTTAGAGCTGCCTCAGTTACCACCAGGGGATGGGGAAGTCTTTATATAAGATAGATGTGTAGACTGTTGTTTGAAAATCCTTTTTTCTTAAATGCTTTATTTCTTATGTTTCATAAACACTGCTTTGGCTTAAGGAGGCTGTCTGGTCACTATATTCACCACTGGTCATGAACTCCCAAAGGGGAGACCTACAGGTGTCAGAACTCAGTCGAACCTGCAGGGGAAGCACGATTAATACACAGGGCGCTGTAACCCAGGGCCCACCTTAAGAGTGCAAGAATTGTGGAATTCTGCTCCAGGATGTGCAAAGTCACAAGGCCACACACGTGAGAGGGTGCACTCAGAGAGACCAGGAAGGGGACAGAGGTACAGTGAGTCCTGTAACCATGACGTATATCACAACAGGGCCTTGTTTGGGATCTATAGGCATTGCTGACTGTCATACAAATAAATAATTGTGCACTTTACTGTGATAAGGCCCTATTAGTGGGACTCCTCATGTAAGTGTTTGCAGTATCGGGTTCATGGCACTTTGCAGACACCATTCCTAGTGAAGAATTTACAGTCTAAGGGAATATAAGCAGATAGCTCCAAGTGTCTGTCTGTTCTGTCTGGCACTTGGTTAGTCCCTTTTCAATCACCCTTTCAGACGAAAACCACTAGGCACAATGTTTTCATTATGGATAGAGTAAGAATACTTAAATTATGAAGAACTTGGGACCTGAATTTCAGACCAAAGTAAATTTATAAGAAATTTCTCAGAAATGTTGTTCTTCGTGGGAACATTGCTGGTTCTGTACAGCTGGGCCGCTGAGCATGACCTGAGCCGCCTGTGGGCTTGTTACAGTAAATAACTATCACACAAGGTCTGCTGCACTGCAAGGGCTGTTGTTAAATGGTATGGAGCGAAAGGAAAAAATCTCATGGAAGCAGCTGACTCATGTCTTGCGCTGCTCTGAGCAAATCAATTGATCTGGGGAGCAGATCCATCCGGAGGAAGGAAATAACGGTGAGAGAGGAATTCTAGCTAACTAAACACCACTGAGCCAGGGCAATGGTTGGTGTTGGCTGGAATCTGCTGCAGGACGCTGTAGCCTTCTGCCACCTGCTGTGGGCTGAGGAGTGAAGGAATCTGAAGAGAGGGCAGGGAGAAGAGGGGTAGTCATTTTGAAGTTTGGTTTCCTGATCTTAGACAACCCATGGCCAAATAGTGGAGCAGCTGAATTAGGTAGCAGGGCTTGAGTGACATGGAAGACATGGAAGCCTGAAGATATTACTGTTCAAGAGTTTTCTAGGATGCATGAAGTGGAAAAACACATCCCTGCCAAACCCAAGGGGAAGGGTGTGACCCATCCATGCTGAGGGTAGCCACCTGAAAATGCCAAAGTCAGGGCAGGTGTAAAAGCAGAGTAGATTCTCTCAGCACTGGTGGGTGACACTGAAGTCAGACTTCCCAACCATCCACAAACAGTGCTTCTGATTCCCCCACACTGGTTATCAAGAAGCCAAAATAAAAATATACACAGCCCCCTTTACTGCATTCCAGTCCCTGGCTTCCAATCAGCCACTAGGTCCAGTAAAGAGACCAGTTATTTAAAATTCTATGCTTTTTACCAAAAAAGGTTTCTCCTGACCCCAAAGGGTTAGCCACAGTATCAGATCAGTCCTGCTTTGTCTCTTACCCAAAATACCATGCTGCCAGCCAATCCTTTAGTAACTAAAACTAAAGGTTTATTATAAAAAGAAAGAAACAAACTATAAGAGAAGTGTTAAAGGGTTAAAGCAATCAGACACACAAAAATTTATTTGAAAGTCCATATATATCAGGTTTCTAGTGGAATTGTGGAGTTTGCAGCTTGTATAGTCCCTCTGGTGTACATCCAGTACCTGGATGGGTCTCAGTCCTTTGTTTCACAGCTTCAGTTCAGTTGAAGATGAGTTGATCCAGAGGTAGGCTGAAGACTGAAGCTCGAAGACTGAAGTCTTGAAGACAAAATGGATGTCGTTCAGCTGCCTTTTATGTCCCGTGGCCTTTGCCATGCTGCTTGTGGAAATTTACAGGAATAAGATGGAGTTCAGAGTCACAGGAGTAAGTCCTGGTGACTCACCAGGTATATCCCTGGCTTCTCCCCCTGGGCCCATCGTACCTGTGAATTTCTTAATGGGCCATTGATCAGGCTAGTGCTGCAGCCATCCTGTCTGGGGTGTTGCCCAGAAACATAGCACAATATGAAATACAGATAAGACATATCCATAACTTCCATTACACACATAACACATGAACATAAACATCATCATCTTATTTAGCACATTATAGCCTTTCTAATGGTACCTGACATGGCATCTCTCTCTTGGGTGATTATGGTTTTGACATACTGATGTTAAATAATACAATAAATCCCCCCCCCCGGGTCCCCCAATCCAGCCAGTGTGACAAAGGGGCTTAGCGTTTCAGGGATAGGCTGAAAATCCTTCCCTCCAGTTGGCAGAGGATTAGCAGAACCACTCTGTTGCTGTAACCTCCATGTCAGCCATCCATCTCCTTTGATCCCCACTCCCTCTACCTGGAGGAAAGTGAGCTAGTTTTAGAACCACCCCCAAGACATTGCTTTGCTTTCCAGTGCTGGAGGCCCTGGAAAACGCAGCACACAGGATGCTTTAGTGTCCCCTCCCTGACCAGTCTCCTTTCCTCTCGCTCCTCTCCTCGCACTCCCAGATTAATAGATTCCAAGGCCAGAGGGGACCGTTGTGATCATCCAATGTGACCTCCAGGCCATAGAGCTCTCCAAAATCATCCCTAGAGCAGAAATTTTAGAAAAACATCCCATCTTGATTTGAAAATGGTCTGTGATGGAGAATCCCCATCTCTTGTTCCAGTGGTTAATTGCTCTCATTGTCAAAAACTGTATGCCTTGTTTCTAGTCTGAATTTGTCTAGCTTTAACTTCCAGCCATTGGATCCTGTTAGACCTTTCTTTGGTAGATTGAAGAGCCCATTATTAAATATTTGTGCCCCATGTAGATGTTACTTGTCCGTGCCCAGGGTAGCCCACTAATAATGCCAAGGTCAGGGCAGGCTGTACAAGGAGAGCAAATTCTCCCAGCACTGGTGGGTGACACTGAAGTCAGACTTCCCAACCAGTCACAAACAGTGCTTCTGATTCTCCCACACTGGTTATCAAGAAGCCCCTGTACAAATACACACAGCCCCCTTTACTGCATTTCAGTATTTGGCTCCCAAACTGACACTAGGTCCAGTAAAGAGACCAGTTATTTAAACTCGATGCTCTTTATTCAAAAGATTCCCTCTGATCCCAAAGGACCAGCCAAAGGACCAGTTCACTATGAGTTTGGATCTTACCCAAAATACCACGTTGCCAGCCAATCCTTTAGTAACTAAAACTAAAGGTTTATTAATAAAAGAAAAACAAACAATAAGAGAAGTGTTAAAGGAGTAAATCAATCAGATACATACAAATGATTTGAAAGTCCATATACATCAGATTTCTAGAACAATTGTGGAGTTGCAGGCTTGAATAGTTCCTCTGGTAAACATCTAGTACCTGGATGGGTCTAAGTTCTTCAGTTCAGTTGCAAAGTGTGTTGATCCAGAGGTGTGTCCGCAGCTGGACAGGAACAAAGACAAAATGGTTTCTGTGGCTTGATCTTATATACCCTCTGTCACTGGCCATGTGGCTTGTGGAACTTTACAGGAACCCAAATGGAGTCCAGAGTCACATGGGCCAATCCTGGTAACTCTTCAGGTATGCCTTTAGTTTCTTCCTGGGCCTTTTGCTTCTGTAAAGGTCTTGATGGGCCATTAAGCGGGCCATTGTCCTGCTGCCTTTCTGTCTGCGGTGTGTCTTATACAGCATAGTTTGGAATACAGGTATATCAAAGATCTCCATAACTTTCCTCACACATATCACACATGCACACAAAAATTATCTTCTTACTCAGCACATTATAAACTTTCTAACAGTACCTGACATGGCAGGTCTTACATGAATCGTTATGATTTTAACATATTAATGTCAAATAACACAAATGCCCCCTCCCAATCCAGTCCGCATGACAGTAGGTACTTACAGACTAATCAAGTCACCCCTTAACTTTTTCTCTGTTAAACTAAATAGATTGAGCTCCTTGAATCTATCACCAAAAGGCATGCTTTCTAATTCTTTAATCGTTCTCATGGATCTTCTCTGAACCCTCTTCAATTTATCAACATCCTTTTTGAATTGTGGACACCAGAACTGGACACTGGTTTTGATGCTTTTGTAAGCCCCGGGAGAAGGTTTTGGTGATGAGCAAGATTTGCCTCTAAAGCAAGAGAGAACAGCTCCCCCATCTTTGCTCAGAAACCAATAAGGCTTCCCTTCTCCTTGGCTTGGGGAAGCAGCTGCCCCTCCTGACAGGATTGGATGGTGAGAGCTCCCCCACCGGTCGCTAGCTACCATAACCATTGTGTTAAAATGACAAACTGTCCTATTGTCCCCTAGGACAGTCCCATTTTCTGGCTGTCCCTCCTATTGTTTGGGAACATGCTATACTCTAAATATATGGTTTTTTAGAGTTCAGTGGCTGATGTTTTCCTATATCCTTGTAAAAGAACCCAGCAACTGTAATTAATACAATGTAATGGTGACAAATTAGAGCTGGCTGAAATTTTTATAACCAGACAGTTTTCATTTGAAAAATGCAGTCTTGTCAAAATCAAAAAGGTTCAGGGGCAAGTGTCAATAGCGATTCCATTTTTCAGTCAGAACAGTCCAAATGTTTTGTTTGAAATGTTGTAATTTCCCGTGGAACAGAAATTGTGGTTCCTGACCAGCTCCGGACAAAATGAGGATGCTCAAACGGTTAGGGAGGAGGTGAACTGATGTAAAGAGGAAAGTAATCCATCTGGAGAGGCAGTGTGATCTAATAGATATGGCCTTAGGCTGGGAGCCAGGATCTTGAGTTGTATTCCCATCTCTGCCACTGATCTGCTCTGTGACCTTGGGCAAGGCACTCTCTATTTCCCTTCCCACCCATTGCCTGCTAGATAGTATGTTCTTTGCGGGCAGGGACAGACACTGACTACACGTGTGTATGATGCCTAGCACATTGGGTCCCTGACCTTGGTTGAAGCCTCTGAGTGCTACTGTATATAGAATAATGTGACTCATCACCTGTTTTTAGAAAGAAACTCAACCTTTCAATGCTCTAAAGTGTTTGGATATGTTTGCTCACTTCTAGTTTCTGAATGGTGTGGGATTGGTCAGAAGCCTCCTGAAAATGCTGAGGAGTTGTAGCTGAAGTTCCAGAGGTGTGAATAGGTAACCAGACTTTTGAACTCATCTCTGATTTGAGCTGGACCTCCAAATCTTCAGCAGTTCTGCCATCATCAGGCAGTTTGTGAAGGTTAGAAAATGCCTTTTTCAAACTCCATCTCTAGCCCCAGCTTAGTGAGCCTTCAGGCGTTGTGCTCCATTTACGTCCTAATTAAGCTCCAGGGGAAGGCCATTTCTTCTCTGAAAAATGACTGTACAAAAACGTTGCCATCTTACTCTCCAGGTCTTCCTCTGAGCACCTTCAGAGCAACATCTGCTTATTTCATTGATGAAAATGAGTTGTTTCCTACTTTTTATTCCTGTTAGCTCTACTACACCACTCTAGGTGAATCAGCTATGTTCTGTTCCAGTCCTTAAATCATCAACAGAATAAATAATTTTTTTCCCAGTCATCTTCTAGAGTAGAACCTCAATCTGGTAAGCCTGGTTATGGGGAGTATGTCCTGCAATGCATTTCACCAAGTGAATTCCTGGCTTTTCCCAAGGCACAAAGGTCTTATCGAGTGTGCATCATGAAACTTTACAAACCCTGCTGATGGACTGCTAACCTTGGGGCTAATATGATTGTTTGGTGTAACTCGCCCCGTCATTCTCCCACTCATACATATTAGGTTTTCAAGAGACTCATAGTTCACTTTGCCTTTTAAAGATACGTACGTGCAATTTCAATTTGTATGAAGCCCTTAAGGACAATAAATGGCATAAACTATAAACAAAATACAGCTCAATGACACATGGATAACTAGACTCTGGTCTTACAGCTCACTGAGAAATAGAGATCATTCCCAGTAGTGACATTTTGCATATTTTTAGTGAGGACTGGAAATCACAGGCAATATAAAGCTTTCTTGTTTGGACTTGACTGTCAAATCTGAGCATGGGGACGGCATGCCAAGCCCTTCCCTTATTAACTGTTTGATTATTCCTACAGGCCCATACATATAATCTATGTGGTTGCAAAACAGGAACAGTTTCAGGACAAAGAACATATTGTTAAATTAAAGAGTTTCACAGTTATTGCCTGCAGTATGCAGGGAAAAGAAACTTAACAGGGGATTGAGGAGGCATGTTCATAAAGGCAAGAGAGAGAGTATTGACTCCAAGGAACTTGCTGAATTCCAGTTTCTGATTTGGAGCAAGCTAATTTAACCTTCTTTTCCCTTGATGAATACCAATGTGACTGAATACCGCAACATATTTTTTAAATGTGAAGGGGTTACATTATATTGTGGTTAGCATATTAGTAGGTACATTAGCATATTAGTTGTGGTTTATAACAAAATATCCATTGAGGTAATTTCCAATAAAATTCAAATTCTAGTTGCATATGCTTCCCCCAAAATATGTTCAGATAATAATACATCTTATACACAATTTTGATATGCAGATCTCATAGATGCTGTTTTTAGCCTGATAATGCATTTGTATTTGTAGCTACATACGTGCTGTACATCAGTACTGTAAGTATGTTTTCAGCGTGCTTTCTATTTAAATGCAAATGGGTGGCTAACTAGATAGTATACATGTTTTAATTCTGTAATGCTTAAGATTTGCATTAGTTTGCCCCTTATTAATTGTTATTTTTTAGGCTTTTTGTGACTGAGCTCTAAAATTTGGATTCAAGTGAACATCTAGATCCAAATTTCCTGGTTATCTGGTGCAGTCAGTTCTGGGGTTTTGCTTTGTTCTGATCTCCATTATTATTGCTTTTGTTATCACAGACGACTACAAATATCCCAAGTCTTTATCCTGGCATTGGTGTCACTGATCATTCTGCTTGGGTAAGAGCAAAGGGTACTGGCCTAGGAGCCTGGAGACCAGGGTTTTATTCCTCACCGTGCCAATGACTTGCTCTGTGACCTTGAGTAAGGTTCCTGCCCATTCAGAACTAGACGAATTGTACCAGCTCATTATTTCATAAACCCCTCTGAGGCGACTTTTGATCATTATTGACCTTTACTGTACTCAGTTGATTTGCTGCCTGTAGATGAAAGAAGCCTGCTCTCATTGCCAATCTCCTGAGCCATCTAATTTCCTCTCTGGTTTTTTGTACATTGGTACCAGGGCTGCCCAGCGGTGGAGGAGCAAAAGGAACAGTTTTCCATAGACCCCATTTCGGCACACCCCCCAAATTGAGTATTGTCATGACATGGTGTCTGGGGTCACAGCACCACTCACTGAAATTAGGCCCAGCTGCCCCTCCATCATGCCAAAGGGGCCTCCAGGCCAAACCTCAATGGTGCTACAGCCCTGTGTGCCCAGTCACAATTCCTGGAGCAGGGAGCTGGGCCCAGCTCTGCGGGACAAAAGCCAAGCTGCCACTGTGGTGTGAGTGTAGGGCAGGCTCGCTCCAATCCTGCCCTCAGGGCTGCCCCTCCCTGACAATTTTTGGAAGGCTGCGGGGGGTCTCAGTTTCAGATTTTGCCTTGGAATCCCAAAAACCTCCGTGTACTCCTTATTAGTGCAAAACCTCTTTTGGTCTATTGGCTGACTGGGGTTTTGTCTGCATACACTAGCACCTACTAGTTACTGGTAGGAATAAACTTAATGAAGCTCTGATGGAAGAACTGGCCTGATATATCTGAACACATTCCAGGGATCATCAGAAAGAGAACTTAATTCAGCGTAGCCTACAAATCTCCACAGCCCCTGGGTAGTAAGAATTCAGTTTTCAAATATTTTTAAGCACAAATATAATTTTCTCCCAGATCGTCCTGTAGGGTTGAAGTGGCCACATGACATTCTTCCTAAATACTGAATAATAGGTTCTGGCCTTTGGGTGGAGTTGGGACAATGGTGTATTGGAATGAGAATGTTATATGTGAGTTCAGAGATTCCTAGTATTTCGATGTTGTCCAAGTAGCTTTATCTAAAGAAGGGCAGGGAAGCTGGTTTCCAGCAGTAGGACACTTCATTTGGGAGCAGAGGGATTTGCTGTAAGAACACAACATTGTGGGGGGGCAGGGGTGGGAACAAGGGAGGGTAGAGAAGGAATACTATAAGGAAATGATTTAATTTGGGGACAATGCTATAGCTTTTCGCACACCCCCTGTTCCATCCAACCAGTTCTTTTGCTTGTGATTATCAGAAGTAATGGAGATGTGGGAGAAACCTCCAGGCCAGGTCTGTATTGTAGGGGCTGAGAAAGAGAGAGCCACACTTGCATATCTGGAGTTATAAGGCAAAAGGGGGTAGAAGGCACATCATAAGTCTTGGCACTTTTTACGTAGCACTTTTACGCAGCATGTTTTATTCCTAGATCTCAGAGACTTTAGTAGCGTTAATGACTCAAGTCTCGCAACACCCCTGTGAGATGTGTACGATAAATCTTTATCTGCACTTTACAGATGGGAAACTGAGGCACAGTGAGGTCACATGAGTTGCTTAAGTCACCATGAGTCAGTATTAGAATCCAGAACTAAACCCAGATCTCTGCCCCAGCTACTAGACCAGTGTTTCTCAATGACCGGTCTATGGACTGGCACCAGTCCCTGAGATCTCCCTGACACAGTTTAGGAAGGCAGCAAGCCAAACCCTGGTATCAAAAAGGTTGGGAAACACTGCACTAGACAAATCTTCTCCTTTTAAATTATCATCAGCATTTGAGCAGTTGATGATCCCCAGTGTATGCACGGTCATAGTTAATAAAAGTTTATTAGACTTTGCCTGCAGTTCTGCTACCTGAAATAATTACATGTACTTATAGTGTGGGCTTGTTTTTTACCTGCTTCGCATTGTGTTATAACACATTTGGTAGTGTCACTATGAATTATATCATGCCACAGCACGTCAGGGCCAAGTTCTGAAATAACAAGCTACAGGGAACCTGGCAGAATGCAGTAAGATTCTCTGGAAACTTCAAATAATTTATTTTCAGATAATTAGCAGGTTGACCTATTTGTTAGAAGAAGCTCTTCTGCCAATACTAGAGCAGCAGGTAGACTAGAGCTGATGCATGAATTGCTATGGCATATGGTTCTGTTTTAATTGCAGCCTGTTTTTTAAAAAAGGCATATATATTTAAACAATTGTATATAAAATATTATTGCTGCATTATATGATTTTTAGCCATATATTATAAATAGTAATCAGAGATGGATCTGAATCAAGGCCCCAGAGCCAGACATCAAGAGCAAACAAATGACAGCTATGTAGTCACCGTGCTTATTGCACTATGGGAAGGCACTCAGATACTAGATCAATAAGCATGATATAAGAACCTATACACTATAGAATGGGATAGAAATCAGGTGTAACATCAGTGGCTGCCACAGAGTTGCACCAGATTTACACCAGTGTAACTCAGTGTAATCTGAACAGAATCCGATTCCTTATCTGTACAACGGATGGTAACAAAAACCTTAGCATTTCTGAACACTGGGTTTGGACCCTGGCTCTGAACTTTTCTGGAGGCAGGTGTGTTCAGACCCATGGCTTCATATTTAGCCTACTACAGAGCAGCCTGACTCACAAAGTTCAATTCAACTCCATTTCCAAGTTTTGGTCCAGGTTTTGGTCCATCACTAATATTTGCTTCACATCAAAATACATTGATAAATGAACATTAAGAAAGGACGAATGTGATTGGTTAGTGCCAATTCTAATTGTGCCTACGGATTGGAATACATAGGCAATCGTTGCAGAAACATGATGGAAAACATTTGGTCAGAGCAATGCTATTGTCTAAACAGTGCAACCCTACCAACTCCTTGGAGTGCTTGGATGAGTGAAGGCACTTAGCCTTTAACCTCTTTCTTCTTGTAAATGCACCCAAGGTAATCAGCATAACTGCACACCCAGTCATGTGTCATTGCTTTCATGTAAAGCAGGAAGCAAAGACTGAGGCATTCTCTTAAATGAGGAGCAGTCAAATTGGCCTTTTTAAAGTTCCAAAGGCTCCAGGTTTGGCAGAGTCCTCACATGAGAACACTTCAGTGTATTTTGGCAGATGATCTGGTTTAAGGAACCTGGGGGAAAAAAGGCTGTTTCAGAAATAGTGTATTCGCAGGATTAAAGTATATGTGGGATTCTATTTGGCACAAAACAGATGTTTTAGACTTTTAAAATAGTTTCTTCACTCTGTTCCTTACCCAGATTATATCCTCTATACAATCACAGCTTCTCACAGCCCTGTTGTTAAATGAGAATCTTAGAGCATAGGGTGGTCAATAAGTAATAAAAGCCCAGTCAATTTCTAAATAGTAAAGATTCTGGTCTAGATTCCAGTCTTAGCTACACACCAGCCTGAGCCAAATTCTCCTCTCAGTTACACTATCCAACCACAGTTGGATACTGCTGACAGTAAATTTGCACTGTTGTGCACAAAAAGAGAATTTAGCTTGGTCCCTTGGTTCCATGCAAATAGCCTAAGTAACAGCAAAAAGTAAATAAAGGAAGCAGCAGAGAATTACATATAGATGCTATGTAACATACATGAGGGTTGCTTGTAAGTAAAGCCTAAATGAACCCATCAGATGCACAATCACTGCAGAAGTTAATGGGAGTGGTACATGAGTTTCCATGGACAGTTTTACCCAGTATGTATCTCAGAGTTTGAGGCATCAGCAATCATCCCAAAGTCATATATAACAACTGCCCTCTTGCTTGTCATGGGGGATTGAACCCAGGACCTCCAGAGCTAAAAACGTACCCCTCTGCAAGCATGAACTAAAGAACAAAGCCCAAGTCTTTGCTGGAGTTAGGCACATGAATACCTTAAAGGATGTGGGCCAAAATCCGTTAGCTGGCAGCTCTGGCAGACTCTTAGTCTCTGGGGATCAGGCACAGAGGGCACTGTATAATGCAGCCTGTCATGCAGACAGGTGGCTGGGTCTTTCCTGTTCCTTTGATGTTTCTGAGTAATACGTTATTTATTAATCCTGCATTGCATGTGACAAAAACAGGACATTGTGCTCCTTAAGAATAGATTTGCTGTGATGACACACAAAACAAAGCCCTGGGGGGAGAACATATGGTGTAAAAAAGTCTTGACAAGCTGCACACCATTTGGTTACGAAACATATATGTGGTACAGGAAAAAGAACAACAATTCTGTAAATGCTAGGAGTATGGGAACATTGGCGGTGGCTCTTTAATGATTGTGGCACAGAGGAATGTTGGCACCTTTTCTCATTGACTTTATATTATCAGGCTGAATCAGTGGTGAGTAATAGGATGTACCTTTAAAGAACAAACTTTCATTTTGAGCTTTCATCCTCAGACTGACGCACACGCACACACAGAGCTTTCTGTTAAATGTGGTGGTCTTGGGCAACTTTTTTTGCTGCAAGTGTGGTTTGAAAATACAATGCATCCTTTTCTGCAGATCAGATCTCCGGTGTATTGCATTCACAAACATATGGGTGCACGTGCAATTTGTGCGGGTTTCCTTGGGTGGCAAGGAAAAGAAGGATCAAGTCTTTGGCCAAGACTTTCAAAAGTGACCAGTGTTTAGGGGTGTTTTAGGTTTTCGATGCCCGACTTCTAGAAATAAAGCCTCAAGTTACCAGCTAGGTACCCAAAGTTATGAGTCACTTTTGAATATCTTGACCATGTTTATGCAGGGCTTGTCCATATATGCTGAGTGCTGTGCATATAGGCACAAAGAGGAAGCAAGGAGAAAAACTGGGACCACAGCAAAATGCCTGTGATTTAGCTAACTCTTTTTTGGCATAGTCTCTGTGTGTGGACTGAACGTCTCTAGAATGTATATGGTTGGCCAAACAACTTGTTTCTCAGTTAGCTTTCCCTCACTCATGTAAACACGTTTCTGGCCTATTGACGTCCAAACTCTGTGTTGTTAGGTCAAAACTCCCAATGAACTTAGTGCACGATCAGGCGCTGAATTGTGATATATAATGTTGTTCGCAAAAGGACTACGTTTGCAGGTGCATCTGGCCCTCTTGTATCAGAACTAGTGCAGGGCGGTTACCCAGTAGGGGGCAGGATTTGGAGTGGCTGTAAATGATGAACACTCCCTTCCCTTGTATGGCACAGAGACCACTTCTATGGGCAGGAAGGTTTGGGATGAAGTGGTGGATCCAGAAAATCCTTTGCTTTGTGGACCTTCTCTTTCCGCCATGGTGTGGGATGCTAGAACGGTGGAGAATATATGACAGTTATTAAGATGGAAAAGCTACCATGGAGGAACTCTGGATAGCATCTCTTCTGCCATTCTGTGGCCTATCAGGAAGGATGTCTTCTCCTTTTCCCCTGTGGTGCTCCCCAGCGCTCAACCAAATAACTCAAGCTGGACTCTGCAGAGAGGATGTTCCTCAAAGTCTATAGTTCACAAGCCCATATGTATGATATCGCATTGTAAAGACACTCACAGTAATTCAAGCTGTATCCTGACACATGGAATTACCATCCATCTTAAACAGAAGGCATTTATTTAAAACAACTAGAAACCGGAGACAAAAACAGGCAGGCTTCCACACAGCTTGAGTGCCAGCTTTGTGTGCGTATTTAATAAGGGGTCACTCTCCGCTTGCAGCTCCATGCGAAGCACAAAGTCATCTAGTGGCTGAATGGTGTACTGCAGGTAAACATTACAGTGTGGCAGTCTTGCACGTGGATTACAAAGTGAACTTTTGGGGAATAATCATGGGTTGCTGAGTGCCTTAGCTCTCATAGACTTCAGCTTGAGTTGAGGGTGCCCAGCACGTATCAGGATTCATCCCTTAGTTGCTATCACTAAGAAATATTTCATATCATTTTCACATTCAATCTGGTAAACTCTGGTGTCCCCCCCAAGATACTACCAGTGGTGTCCAACCTCTTCAGCTGGGGCCAAGCATACCATTAAAGAAAGGCCCAGGGGCCACAATCAGTACTTTGGGGTGGTACTATGCCTTGTTCCACTCCCTTTGGGCCACTCACAGAGCGCAAATGGAGCTGACACTACACTCCAACTCCCTGCTGAGTATTCCCCCAGCATGGGGCACTGCCAGCCAGCTGCAGCAGGGGAGGCCAGATGCAGAGAGAAATCCAGGCAGGCACCAGAGCTGCTTCTGGGGGAAGTGGTAGGATAGACATGGGGAGACGGTGTGTCCAACTGTCTCCCTAGGGCAGAGTTAAGCACTTCCATTTAAATATGGCCAGCGCAGTTCCCAGCGCACACTTTCAGTTCAAAATCAAATAATTTTTTTTACCCTAATATAGCTGCCCTCAAGCTCCAAAACCTAGAGCCATGAGGGCTAGAAGTGCCCCCCAGTCCGCAGGTTAGACACCAGTACTTTGGAGCGTAGTGCCAAGGGCAAATACAAATGGCAGTGCATTTCCTTAAGAGCATACAACATTTTAGGCACAGGAAAATCCATTTGACCCAACGTACCTCAAAGCTTTGAATGAACTTCTTTTGTCTGGAGGGTGGTTACCACTAATGAGATGAGCTCAGTAGTACGCCGGGCAGAGAAAGATTCTTATCAGCTTGCATAACTGAGCTTTCCTGGGCAGGAATATTCTCTTTTATCATTCCTGATTTAGACTTGTTAGATGAAGCAAAATGAAAATGTTTAGGCCCCAAGGTGTTCGTCAGGGAGATACAATCCCAGACTCTTGCAACCCTCTAAGGGCTTGTACGGGCGGGGGGAGGTGGGAATTCCCAGCATGGCTATCCCAGTATAATTATACCAGTAGATGCATGCCAGTAAAAATATATGCCAGTAAAACTCCCCATGTAGATATCCTTTTCCTGGCTTTTTTTCTGGTTTAGTTTACACTGACAGTAAGAAGGCGCTGTGGCCTCCCGCGGAGTCGGGACCCAAGGGAAGGACGCAGCTACCCGGCTTGGACGAACCAGACCCAGCAGACCAGTCTACCCAGCAACTGGAAGGCCGGGCCATGATAGGGCCAGCAGGCCAACCCAACCAGCACCCGCGGGGCGGAGCCTCTACAGGAAGGAGTAGTATAAGAGACAGGTCCTGTAGCTCAGTAGGGAGGTGGCTGCCATCGGAGGCAGACATGCTGTCCCACCGGCCAAAGCCCAGGCCAGATTGGAGCCAAGCGGACGCGAGAAGCGCCCGCCACCCTGAGCAGAGACCCCACCGGCTTCCCGACCTACCCAGACGTAGGGAATGGATAGGGCCTCCAGGGCCGGGTGGCTGGACCAGGCCCGCAGGCCCCAGTGAGTAGACGAGCTATCTGACCCCCAGGACTGGACCGAGGATCCTGAGCAGCCCAGTTGGGAGATACCCCCCAAGGCTGGACCGGACCTGGACGAGCTGCCTGACGCGGAGCCTCCAGAGACTGGACAGGACCTGCACGAGCTACTGGATGCTGAAGGCCCCCAGAAACCCTGTGACCTGGAGGAGCTGCCCCTTGTCGAGGAGCTCCCTGCCTTGCCGCCCGTGGATGAGGAAGGACTGGTGAGCCATCCGTGGGCCGAGTACCCCAATGACCTGATGGAGACAGGTTCCAGGGGATATGGGGAGGAAGTGGCCCAGGGGCAGCCAAAACCAGTGGCTGAGTTAGGGGCATGGCCCTGCTGGCGTGTTGCGGCAGGAGTTCCGCCGACTCGGTGGCAATGCCTTTGCCACTACTAGGGCCCTGGGCTGGGATGCAGTGCTGATGGGTGGGCCTGCGTCCCCCTCCCCCCTTCCCTAGCCACCCCTGGAGGAAGTACCCTCCCTTTCAGCTGTATACAGCGGAACTACTCCCTGCCTCACTCTGCTTAAGAGGTCAGAGGCGCTAAAATGTTTACTTGCCCGCCCTGCCGGAGGACCGAGGCAACAGACTATTTGTGGGCCAAGACTCACGCACAAATGTTAATTGTTCCCGTTTAAGAAGGCGCTGTGGCCTCCCGCAGAGTCGGGACCCGAGGGAAGGCCGCAGCTACCCGATCGGAGCGGACGACCGATGCAACTGACAAAAGTTACATTGGGAAAAAAACACTCTTATTCTGGGATAAGAATGTCTATATAGGAGTTTTACCAGCATAGCTATGCTGGCAAATGTCCCTGTGTGTGCAAGCCTGGAGTCTCAAATTGTGTGTCCCTGGCAGAACAGCCCATGTGTTTCAAGGGATTCCTGGTGCTAGTATGTGCATTTGGCTTTTTTAAAGCCAGATGGAGATGTCTGCTTTACTAGGCTTGACAGCACTGGAAAGAGCATCCCATCAGTTATATCTGTATGCTGTGTGCACCATAATTTGTGTGGAACAAAGGGTGTAAAGTTCCCCAAGGACTGGGCCGTGGAGGCTGATAGGCTGACCACAAATTTTGAGCAGCCAGATTCCAGCGCTCTGCTCAAAGCCAACCATGGAGTGCTTCACCTATGGGAAGCATTGAAAAACTGGTTTTGCAATGAACCACAATAATATATGTCTGTGCTGTGCCTTTCTTTCCCATCCCCCACCCTTGCACCAATGGCCCCAAGCTATGAATGAATAAAGACAGATGTTTTTAAAGCTGCAAAGTTTTATTTGTGACCTGTTTCAATGGGAGGAATTCAAGATAAGTTGACATTGTAAAGTGTCACTGAGCAAGCAACTGCAGTTGTGTGCAGTTCTTAAAAGGGCTGTCACATCTTTCTGCTCGCCTCCACCAGTGTGGAGTGCAGCACATACTGCACCCTGCTCAATGTCTTGCTAGAGCGCTTTGGGGTGGTGGCTGATAACAAAGTGGTAGCGGCGGAGCATTTTGGAGGGGCTGCAAAGGGAATCTGTCCTGCCACTGCTCTTTCCAGAGCTCTACCAGACGCCTCAGCATGTTGAACTGATCCCTCATAATACGCAACATCTCCTGTTGCGTATCATGCTCCTGTACTGATCTTCTGTGTTCCATGTCCACGTCTAGTTTTTCAGACAAGGACATCCTCCAGGCTCTGAGCTCTGTGTCAGCAGCCGTGGAGCGTTCATTTATTCACTGAACATGTCATCCTGCCGTTTGTTTTTTTCCATTTCCTAATCTGGTAAAGTCTTTCAGAAGATGTTCTGCTAGAGGGACTGAAGGCCAAAGTGTCAACTGTAAGAAAAGCGAAGTATAAAGTTGCCATTGTTAGCTGACCCAAAGTAGTAAAAGAAATGTTACAATGCAAAAAGAGCTCCCCTTCATGTTCACAAAACTAAGCTAGACCCACATTCCAAACTACGTATTGGAAAGGTTGGAGTGGCGTTCCAGACATGGTAAGCAAGGGGCCCTTGTATCTAGTATAGAGAGGCTTCATTAGCACTAAAATCCACACTTGAGCAAGAAGAGAGATCATTGGGCTCCCCTGTAACATGCCAAGGACTGGTTTGGGAGGAGGTGGGCAGAACAGATTAGAGGACACTGTGGGAGAATTGTAGTGGCAGAAAACATAGGACAACCCGTGTCATGACCCATAATGCTCATTGCAACAGCACTAGGACTAGGAATAGTCTTGGGGAGGTGCCCAGGGACCCTGTCCCTGGCAGAGGAATAATACGGAGTGACTGTATTGGTCGGGTACTTTAAACTTGCGTCATTTTCCCTAGGTGACCATGTGTGATATCAGTCTCCTGAGGGTAACACAGGCAGAAAGAGAAGATTTGCTGCAAGCTGTTATGCTGTGTTCCGTGATGATGCCTGCTCATTTAATAGTCTCTTACTATGGTGGAAGAAATAAGGCTGCCCTCCCCAGAAACCTTCTGCAAAGGTTAACAGATTGCCTACATGAAAGTTTCCTTGAGATATCCACAGAGGATTCTTGGAGCATACCTCTGCACATAAATAGTCTGTTCTGGGAGTAACTCTCCACTGAAATTTGCCATAATCCAGGAAGACCATCCCCTCAAAAACACAATTTCCTTTTAAGAAGCTGGACTGGGGACATAACTGCAAAAATAAGATTTGCCACACACACTCACCAGGTCTGCCTTCCCCGACATCTCAGTCAGTCCCACAGTCCTGTGTCTGGCTGGGCTGCTGTGGGGTAATGAACCCTGGCTCTCAGGAAGAATGACTACCCTGCTTTCCTGCACCCCGCTATCCTCAGCCTCCCCATCTACAGAGTCCTCCTAATTTGTGCTGGACTGGGAGTCTGCGGCAGTATCGATGCTGCATGGTGGAACAGTGATCGGGTCACTGCCGGGAATCGCATGCAGCTCCTCATAAAAGTGGCATGTTTTGGGCGAGGAGCCAGAACACCTTCCTAGTTAGCTTCCCTACTTTTCTGATAAGCCTGCCTCAGCTCTTTGAGCTTAACATGGTGCTGCTATGCCCCTTCTCCAATATACTGCAGGATATCTTCTCATAGATATGTACATTTCTTTTGCTGGCTCAGAGCTGAGCCAGAACAGACTATTTGACCAACAGACCGATGAGATCCAAGACCTCTGGCTGACTCCAAGCTCGAGCACATTTGGGCCATCCAGTCACCATGAGCGGTTCAGCTACAAAGCTCTCTCCACGCTGTGCAAACTGGAAGTGGGAATTCAAAATTTCCTGGGGCTGGTGGGGAGGAACTATTTCCTGTTTACATGGCCACATTACAGCAGAGCACGAATGACCAGAGTGGTAACAACAGAGCATTATGGGATACCTCCTGGTGGCCAATGGTGTTGGTTTATGTTGCGTTCTGCTTACACTGATGCAAATTCAACCCATCGAATTCAACTTCAGTGCTATGCCACTTGCAGAGGTGGTTTTATTAGGTCAACTTTTACCACGCTTTAGATCGGCAGAACTTACATGCCAGTGGAGACGCATACTTTAGGGGGTCAACTTTAGTAAGCAGCGTTACGTCGACCTCCATTGCCAGTGTAGACCAGGCCCGAGTGTTTGTCAGTGCCTTGCTCAATGGGGCTTGAATCTTGGTTTCTTTCATTTGCAATTTTCATACCCAATATGAATAGTTAGGACATCAGCCAGTGCTCAGGACTGTATCTCCAGATGTGCCAGAGCAACAGCCAGCACACCCAGGGCAGGCAACAGGGCATAGGTGACTTTATGCCACCTTTGTGTCCTTTGCCTCATCCTAGCGGTGCCAGGGTCTAAACTGGTTCCCGGCACAAGTTAAAGGAGCTTTAGGGCTGCTCTAATGTTTCCTGGCAGATAGCAACTGCCACCAAGCCACTCCAGCGGCTGAGACCAACAGAGCTCATCACACCACAGCCTTCTCTGAAGCATCCCTAAAGTAGTAGTGAGGTGTACATGGTGTTGTAGGACTAGCTACAAGAAGAAATCCGGTACTGCTACAGTGGCATAAAGGGGGCCAATGATGTGTTGCAGTCTCTAACATTATGGGAATAATATTTTTTAAAATCCCAACCTAAGACACTTGTATGTAGAGCTGGGAGGGCACCAAAGTTTCTATTTCATAGGAAATTCCATGGTTTCTAAGTATTTTTCCATTCCAAAACTGAACAAAACCAAAAAAAGTCGACATTTCACTTGAAAAAAAATTTATTTTGGCTTCACAGAAATGTTTTATTTTTGATAAAATGGAAGCATTTCATTTGTATTTTTACTTTTTTATTTTATATTGTGTTATATAATATAACATTTTAAAAAATTGAAAGGAAAAGTCATTTCAAAATGGAAAATTGAAAAGCTCTGTTCCATTTCTTTAAAATGAAATTTTGTTGAAATTGACTTTTTTCTGTGAAACACAGTGCTTTCAATTAATTGGCATTTTCCAGAGCAAAAAATGCCCTGTTGGAAAATTTCCAGCTAGCTCTACTTGCATTATTTGACATTTTCAGAACATTATTAAGTGGTACACATTGCTATTTTCACTTATGAAATATCATAGGAGAGAGAACTTTTGTTTACAGGAAGTGTATTATTTTCTTTACATCTGTTTTATGGCTCCTTCTGACCATTCCTTTTCACTTAGTTCTAGTTCATGGTCTCAGTTCCACTGCTGTAAGGCATTTGCAATATTTACTTATGAGAGTTCAAGCCGTATTTTACAGATAATCAGGTTGTATCCTTTGTAGGTTACTGGTCTTGAGAGCTTTCCCTGTTGGATATATTTCACACGAACATTGCTTAGTAGGAAGTAGAGCTGGTTGGGAATTTTTTGGCAAAATGGCTTTTCTTCAAAAAATGCCAATTCGTGAAAACCAAAACTTGCTGCAGAAATGTATCAGTTTTGATAGGAAGTTTTCTCAGATCTAGGGTGGAATTTCTGGTCACAGAGAAACAGACACCCCAAAATAGCCCGGAGGTGAGAGCATTCCCTGGGATGTAAGAGACCAAGGCTTCAAAACATGGTGTCCCTTTGTTGAGACTGAATCAATCAGAACAGAAACTTGAACTTTGGTTGCCCACATCCCACCTGAGTGCCCCAGTTACTGGATAATTGGCTTTTCTGGGAATGTGTAGTTGCTTTCTCTCTCTGTGTAACAGGGCGGCTCACCCCTTAAGACTTGGAGGGCTGGAGCTAGTCAACCGTGATTACAGAATGAGCTCCTCCTGAGAGAATCAGGTGATTCCAGTGTAGAAGCTGCAAGTAAAGGGGAAGAGTCCAGGAAACTGCGATTATGCCTGCAAAGAGTAAGAAGGCTAAGTCAGCAGGGGTTAAAATACCAGCACGCAAAGCTTATAGAAAAGGACAAAGTCTAGGGGGGAGGTGCTGAGAGGTAGAAGGACAGACCTCCAGAGAGGAAAGGCTGTGCCCAGCTGTGTGCGTTTGCATGCTGGTTGGAAAGACTGTGTGTTATATTGGACTAATAGGAGAAAGATGCTGAACTGGGGTTGAGGCCTGGAGGGCCTGAGGATTGAATAAAGTGGACACCACATGAGGAATGCTTGATTTCCACTGGGCTGAATACCATTTGTTTAAGAAGCCCCAAAGGATGGGAAAACAGAAGCAGGATGCTGCAGAAGCACCTCTGGTCATGAAGGGTGCACTGGAGCCAGCTGGCTCTATTGGACGCTCTCTCTCTTTTTTTTTTTCCTATGTGTGAAAAATTTCAAGAGATCTCAGGTTCTTCCTGCTGCAGAATGGGGAAAACATATTAAAAGTTTGAAAATTTATGCAGGCCGGGAAAACCATTTCCCACCCAACTCTTTTAGTAGTAGAAGGGAGTGTCTTCTTGGTGCAAAATATAGCCATTGTTCTCAGAGATCCCTCGTTTGACTGAGGCAGATAATATTGATCCCTTGCGATTGTGTACATGGAAATGTAAGCATCTCCCAAAAGAAGGCCTCAACTCTAAGATGCGATAATGCTTGTGGTGACTTTGGATTCCTATAGAAAGTCCTTAGCCATGATATATTCATAAATCTTGTCATTTTGTTAAACATGCCCTCTTTAATCCACTGGCCCTTCAGTAGACCAGACAGTCAGTGTCTACAAACATTAAGCCTGCTTATGGCCTGCCCTGCTCTGCTGTGAGTTGCTGACAGGCTGGTGGGAGATGAGGGCACTGAGCATCTTGCTGAAGTGCTCGGCACCTTGCAGGATGATGCTCAGGGTGGGCAAAGGAGGTGCATGACATCCCAAGTGGGGGCAGGGAGGGGGTGAATTTGCCCTATCCCTCCTCTGCACTGGCCAGTGGAGCTGTCTGCTTACACAGGACGATGTATGTTGTGTGTTCTGAAGGGCATTGGAGGCAGGTTTGCTCTCCTTGCGTGCTTGGGAGTTTCAGGAGGCACATCTGTGCTCTGATGAGTTTTAGTTCTGCTCTGTACCTTAATGGCATAAATTTGCCCTCACCTACTGCAGTGCTGCAGCCACATTAGCCCCTAACTAGATGGACAGATATTGGCTCACATTTTACGCTGTTGTAATTCAGTGGAGCTCCATTGACGCCGATTTACACCAGCTGAGGATTTGGCTGCATTTCTCACGGTGACAGATGCGACCATGGCACACTCCACATTGCATAAACTCTCTGCACTGGCACCTGTGTCCAGTTTGCCATATATGATGTATGTCCCGGATGAAATTCTTAATGTAACTCTCAAATTGGTTGGCACCCATCTCCCTATATTTTTCCTTTGTGCTCTTAGTAAAGAGTGGTATAAGGAGTGTAGAGGAGAGCCAAAGAGTCTGCATAAATATTCTGATTTGAAATAATGAATTAAATAGCCAGAATAAGACCAGAAATATCAATAATCTTCATAAATTCTGATGCCTCAGGAGAGGGAATAAAAGCTAAGAGAACATTGTAATACAATGCACCTTCCTCTCTAATCACCTCTTCGTTTCCTTTGATGCTATCTGAGTTCTAAGAACTATGCCATAAATGATCACAGCATCAAATAGTAATGGTGGGTGAACTTTTCCTAGAAAACCTGAATGGGAATGAAGCATGTCCCTTCTTCATTACAGCGTGGGGAGGCTTAAAAAGTTACAATCTAGCCAATAAATTGTTCTCCCTGATTTATTTTTGTAACACTATGAACACAGGAGCCCATTCCATATAACAAAATGCCTTCCAGCTCTCCATTCATCTATTATATCTGGATGGCTATAATGCTTTGTGTAAAGCAGAAGGCTAAATAGTCTTCTTAGCTCGGCAGTGGTTTTAAACCCACATACAAATTCTACTTGGTCTATAGCAGCTAAGTGTGGAAATAATTTAGCAGATATTACCGCCATTATCTTGGCCAAAATTTTAGCATCACTCCTTATCAATGAAATAAGCCAGTATGAAACTCATAACAATCGATCTTTTCCAGGTTTGGGTGCAGTATTATGTTATAAGCTTCTCATAATGATGAGAGCAGAGTTCCATTATTGAAACTGTCTCTAAACATTTCTAATAAAGGAGCTGTCACTTCTTCCTGTGATATACTACGGTATACGCAGTAAACGCTCTGGGGGAGATTTATGCCTTAAACCTGCATTCCTGGAAGTCAGTGGTAAAGCACCCATTCACTCCAGTGGAGCAGGATCAAGCCTTAATACTATTGCTATCCCCTTTATTCAAGCTCATCACTTCATTTAAAAACTATCCTGGACATTTTTCAATTAAAAATTCTGAACTTAAGGTATAGTATTATTCAACATTCTCTCTCACAACCATTGGCTAGGAGCGGGCCAAGAGTTGCATATTCATTTTGATTTTTTTCAATGAAAAATTCAGAACAAAAGGAAATTATCTTTCATTTTCATTTTTGAAAACAGTCCTCCTCCGCACAAGGCGCTGGACTAGATGACCCCTCAAGTTTCCTTCCAGCCCTACATTTCTATGATTCTGTGAAAGCAAAATGGAAATATTGCTTCATTTTGGATAAAAAGAAAAGGGGGGGGAAGTAGGAGGAAAAATATTTTCTTAGTTCTTTGTCTTTTTATTTTCCCTACCCCTTTTTTCCAGGGCAGGAAAGGTGGGGGGTGGGGGTGGGGGCATGAAAAGGGAAAGAAAACTGGATTGGGGGGAGCAAAAAACCAAACCCGACACTTCTGGGTTTTTGACAACTGAAACGAAACAAGATATTGCCTTTTTGGTTTGAATGTTTTCATTGGAAAATCAAAATTAATGTATAATTTTTGACGAGCTCTGAGCAGTCACTGAGAGAGAATTTGGAATAATAGCTATAAATTGCTTTAAAAAAAACCAAAACCACGCTTTTTTTTTTTTAAATGAGGAGTTGTGAATGAACAGATCTCCAATGTCCATGAGTATAGATGCCTAATTTAAGTAACTGAATACCATTCTCTTTTAACAAACAGAAGCATCACTTTTACACTCTCTCACCCTCCATCCTGAGCTCTCTTCCTTCCTTTGATGACTTTTGCAGATCGCTATCAGGAGTAGTTTAAACTGCTAATGTTGCAAGATCAGTGTAGTTGCACTGAATATCTGAATCAGGTCAGTTCTTAGTAGGATAGAGATATTGAATATGAATTTTTCAGTTACTTAATCACTGGTTTAATAAGTCCGTCCAGTTTAAAGATGTCCCAGCAGATTCTCTAAATGTCCTTTGCAGTGTTTTCCATCATTCTGTAAAAGTCAACAAGAATTAAGTAATGTGTCTACAGTCTTTAACCTGGGGATAGAAACCATTAAAGAGGAGATTTGATTATCCTAGGCAGAGATTGGTAAGCAAATGAAAATGTTTCAGTTCTAGAGCTTGTCAATTTTAAAAAAAAACTATTTTATGTTGGAAAATTCATTGAATTGAGTCATTGAAATTTAAACATTTTGTAGAAACGTCAATTTTGACAGAATTTTTTTATGGGGGGAAAGTTTATAGAATCATAGATTATGGATGCAAGAGACCTCAGGAGGTCATATAGTCTAGCCCCTGCTCAAAGCAGGACCAACCCCAACTAAATCATCCCAGCCAGGGCTTTGTCAAGGCACACTTTTTAAAACCCTCTAAGGATGGAGATTCCACCACCTCCCTAGGTAACCCAGGTTTTAGTGCCCAGATATCTACACTGTAACTTTACAGCCCTGCAGCCTGAATCCTGCGTGTCTGAGACAGCTGACATCAGCCATCCATGAGTGTTTTAATTGCCGTATAGTTGTGCCCTAAGAAGGAAGAGGACAGTGCCCTGTGACTGGTCAGCTGACCTCCAATTAGGCTTAAGGGAGGGCACCTGGGCCCTGCTGGGAAAGAGACTATGTGGGTTGGAGACCAGGACAGCCAGAGCCTGAGAGGAATCAGACATAGAAGTTGAGGGTGACAGCTACCTGAGGCTGAGAGAGAGACAGGGAGCAGCAAAGAAGAGCTGCTTGGGAGTGGGCTTTGGGAGCTCAGCTGGCAGATGTAACAGGGCTGCTGGTGAGAACTGTCCAAAGCTGGGGACCCCTGATGGGCAGATGGCTTGCACAGTGTCCCCTAGGGAAAGGGGAAGATCCAGCTTGGTCATGGGAAGCTGAGCCCATAGGGTGGTTGTGGAAGGATGGAATCCTCCTGAGATGGGGTAGGACTCCTGGTCAAGGAGACCTTGGAAGTGGAACCTGTGGGGAGCCTTCTGGGGGAAGACCTGACTGAAGGGCTGCAGGAAGACTGGTCACCCCCAGGCAGGGAGACCTGGATCAGGGGCAAAGGGAACTGGGAATGAAGAGCTGCTGGTGACTCCTGGGTGGGTGACTGGAAGGTGATGTCCCTGGAGAAGAGAATGGGAAAAATCTTCCATAACTTATATATTTATTGTGGAAATTGGAGATGGATTTTACTGCAAGGTTTTTGGGGAATTACTGCCCTGGTGTATATGAATAAAGTACGTCCATAGATGGGACTTTGTGTCAGACACAGAGAGACTTTTCTGCCCATGAAAGGAAAATAAAAGGGAAAGTGAGGTGGGAACATCTGTCGTACCAGAGCCTGCATTGGAGGGGGCCTAGTCTTATTGCAACTGCATTGTCTCCAAAAACATCCTTGTCACTAATCTACTCCTAAATACGACCTTCAAATTTGAGTATAAATTCTCTTGCCTGGAAAAAGGCTTTGCTCTTGCTTACACTGATGTAAATCTGACCATGTGCCTTTGACCTCAGTGGAGTTGCTCTAACTGGCACTAGTGGAATGAAGAGCACAATTTGGCCAATGCAACGTATGCAAGGATAACTCTGGGCTTAGGTAGACACGTACACCTAGGTAAAAACATTTAATTTATGGAGCACAGAGGAAAACATTTCTTATGGAAGACATTTTGTTCTTAATCAGATCTTTTGTTTACTTATGATTTATGTATTTATTTGTATTATAGTACTACAGGCTCCAAACAAGATCAAGGTCCCATTTTGTGAGGCACTGTACAAACACAGAATAAAAGGGTCTCCCCCCCACTCAAGAGTTTACAGTCTAAATAGACATGATAGACAAAGAGGGGGAGGATAAACAGAGGTGCAGAGTGGAGAAATGACTGTCCCAAGGTCACACAGCAGGCTAGTGGTATAACTGCAGATAAAACTCAGGTGTACCGAGCCACATTTCTGTGTCCTATCCACCGGGCCACACTACTTCTCATAGATATCACTCTATAGCTAACTGCCTCTGCTATGTTAATAATCACAATGCCCAATAACAGTGCCTACCTGATGGGTGTGCTGTGCGCAGGGGGAAACAGTGTGTTCACCTTGGTAGCAGTATGAAGGGTTGATCTGCACACTAAACACTCATATGGGAAGCTGTACATATAGAATTATTTCACGATCGCACCCAAAACTTGTCAACAGCTTTTCTTTCTTATTTTATGTGTCCTTGAGGATATGCAGGCATCACTTATAATTAAAAAATGGGGGTCATCTTCTGACTTTTCAAGATGGGAGGTAACTCTAACTAACCACACAGTTATAATCTAGGAGATAATAGCTGTGTGGAAGAACTAAATCCTCATTCCGGGAATGATCAGGTATAAATTATTCCTTTCAATTTAACTATTTTTTTATGGGGAGGGAGGTCCTTGACAAGAGATTTTTTTCATAAAAATCATGACATTAACCACTCACAGAGAACTGGACTGAAGCCACTTAGAGCGTTGTACTTGATTTAAATCCATATTTTCCCTAGATAGAAACACATTAATCCTTTAGATTGAACCACCCCATACCATGGACTATAATTTATAATTCACATTTTTTATTTATTTATAGAAGAATTTAAATGTGGTATTTTTCACAGTGTAAACTTCAGACTTGACAGATCTGCTAGAGCCATAAATCACAGCTGTTTCATTTACAAATCGTTAAGGAGACTGAAGGCTCAAAGTATTTAATTTATCCAAATTACCCTGGGTATTTTATCATCATGTGTAATGCACTTTTTATTTTATTCCGAAGCTGACTAATAATATTCCAAGCACTCTTGCTGTGTTTGGGGTTCTGTAGTCAATGTAAATCTTCTACGAAAGGCCTGTTTAAATGGAGCTAGTCAGTAGCAATTACTCTCAATAAAGATATCTATGGGCTGGATCTGATTTTGTTGCTATTTTTGTAAATTGTGAGTAATATTTCTTAAGTCCACAGAGTTGCACCAGTGGTAAAAATAGTGTGAAATCAGAATCAGACTTGACTTAACTAAAAGAGAGAGCAAATCTGGTTGTCTTTGTTCCAGGAGAAAGCTGCTTTGATGGTATATCTGCCTAACAGGCATGATGGATGGATGAAATGCATGTGCAGAAAGAGGCTGCTATTGAGTGAAGAGGTGCGCCTCCATTTTGAAAGTCGGGGCTCTGGGTTCTAGGGACCTGCAGTTAACACCAGGCTCTGGTTGCTGCTATGTGAATCATTATGAGTTATACAGTGTTAAAGACAAGGTCTCTGTGCCTTCAAAAGAACATCATGCTTTGTGGAAGTATGGCAAAGCAGGGTAACTATATGGCATTGATATATTCAGCGGGCCTTTTGGTAGAATTAGTTACTTTACAACCTGTTCATACTCTCCTCAGGGAAGCTGTGTGAACAGTCTTCAACAAAATGGCCTCTAGAGATGATCAGCAATGCTTGCAGTTTTATTTGTTGCTTGTATTACACTTGTGCCTAGGAGTCCTATTATTCTAGGCATCATAAAATGAGTTAGAAAAGATACTCTGAGCTCACAATATGGGAATAATCGAGATGCAACAGGTAGAAAAAACAGACAACATGGAAATGATGAGTTAAGCTCCTGTCTGTCTTATGGTTGAACTGCCATGGTGTTTCATTGGAGTTCATGACTGTGGTGAATCATCGGAGATGTAGTGTGGTCAGGGAGATCAGACTATTGAGGCAAATAAGCACTTGAGACATCCAAACTATAGCTCCCACGATACATAAGGACAGGTTAGTCAGACACAGCTGAATATCAAGCCAAAATGAAGCAAAATGTTTGGATTTCGTTCAATCAACCAAGAGGAAACACGCTTTCATTTCTATATTGACATTTTAAAACTTTTTGTTCCTCAATTTCAATATTTCAACTTTTCATTCCAATCCAGGAAGGAAGCAGATATCAAATATTAGGAATTTCACAGAAGATGGAAATTCCAATATTTGATCACTTTTTACTTGTAATGTGCAGGGTGATTTCACTTTTAGAGCTACTGTATTACATCCAAGCTACTTTATTACATGCAAGCAGTAACCTCATACTAGTTAAATGAAAGCATCTGATGACATGAAGGAAGAGAATTAGGTTTTCTGTGTAATCCTCAAATAAAAATACAGATGAAATAGATTCAATGGTTATTTTAAAGGTTTTTTTCCCTTTCAGCCATATCGAAGGATATTTTTATACACAAAGCAGGCAAGGGGAAAAAGGATAAGCAGAGCAATTAGAAAGTGGTAAAATTTGGGGCTTTGGACCAGCTATAGATGTCCAGATCACTTACACAAGCAGTGACACAATGAGTACTGCTGGTTTATCGTAAGTTGATTTTAAATGGGACTTCATAAATGTAGTTTATTATTTGCATTACAGTAATGTTTTAAAGCCCCGATAATGGATGAAGAGCCCATTGTGCTAGGTACTGTACATATATAACAAAGAATGGTTCCTGCCTTCAAAAGCTTACCGTCTAAGTAGTGGGAAAATTTGTACTCACAAGTCACTTAGGTGCTTCTGAAAAAGGAAACATTTGTTTAACCCAGAACAAAGCATTTCATTTTGATTTGGAACATTTTATTTCTCTTTTTAATTAAAAATAAACCGAGGTAACTTTGAAACAGTCATTTTGAATTGAAAAGTCAAAACATTTCATTTGAAAAATGCCAAGGGAAAAATGTTCCAACTTTTTTGGAATTTTTAAAGATATTTTTAAACAATTTAAAAAAATCAATATGAATTTGCAAAACGTTTTTCAACCTGAACCAGCATTTTTCATTGAAAAAGTTCTGGTCAGAAAACTTCACCTAGCTCTCCTCTTCAGGCACTTTTGAAAATCCAAGCCAAATCACTGGATGATTAAAAGTTGGAATGGGTCTGTAAATACTTTCCCTTCCTCCTCTGAGAAGATAGGTAGCTAACATTTGCAGATATGCCCCAGAACTGCAAAGGAATGTAACTTAAAAAACAACGAAGTTTATGTGGACAAATCTATCTGTTTGAGTTTCCAAGGACAGACACTTCATCAGTAGCAGTAGTGATCTTGGTACATAACTGTGTGGTGGTGACCTTTTTCTCTGGGAATAGGAGGTATCTGGCAGCTTTGCCATCTCTCACATTCCTAGCTCTCTCGGTCAGTAGAACAAAGAGCTCCTGTGATGTAATCAGAAAGCAAACTTTTGTGATCAGCTGCAGGTTTAATGGGAATGTGCAATGAATCAATGCCAGCTCTCGTGTGAGAGGGCACAGGGAATTCCAGTGATCCAGATTTCTGAGGACCCTAATACTATTAATTATGGGCCTCTTTCCACCCAGGCTCCTATGCCTAGAACAACCTCCATAACCTTGTGTGCCATGCTCCCACCTTCTTTTTAAATTATCCTTATGAAAGACTTTCAGCTGTCCATTTACAGAACACCCAATAAGAACTGGCTGTTAAAATTTTAGGCATCTTAAAAATCTATGCTTAAATTCCCACTTTTATTAAACCCCAAACATTTATTCCCTCCATTAATAGATTAATAGTTTTTAAGGCCAGAAGGGACCACTAGAACATCTAATCTGACCTCCTGTGTAGCAAAGGCCATAGAATTTCACTCAGTGATGCCTGCATTGAGCCCAATAACTTGTGTTTGACTAACAAACATCTTCCAGAAAGGCATTTAGCCTTGATTTGGAGAGATGGAGAATCTACCACTTTCATTCACTGTTTGTTCCTCTATTAAAAAATTGTGCCTTATTTTTAATTTGAATTTGTCTGGCTTTAACTTCCAGCCATTGGATCTTATTATACCTTTCTCCACTAGATTAAATAACTATTTAGTACCCTTTTTTCCCCCAGGTAGGTACTTATACACTGTAATCATCTTTTGATCTTCTTTTGATCAGTTTAACAAATTGAGCTCCTACAGGGTCTCAATATACAGCATTGTCTCCAGCCCACACATCATTTTTGTGGCTCTTCTCTGCATCCTGTCTAATTTTTCAACATCCTTCTTACAATGTGGACCCCAGAGCAGCATGCAGTATTCCAGGATCAGCCCCACAAATGCCGTGTACACAGGTAAAACCAATTCCTTATCCTGCTGGATCATTCAACAGAATCTTGATCATCTGTTAAACTGTAAATTCCTTTTCATTATTATTGTTACATATTTATATTCTGGTAGTGCCTAAAAGCCCTGTTTGGGATTTTGCTGTATGAATATAGATCAGAGACATATCCTGCCCTCTTGAGGTCAAGAGTCACATCTTTCGGAGATAGGCAAAGTATTCATATCGAATAATCTATTTTGTGAATTTAGCTCCTTTTCCTCTTTGCCTATTATCCACAAGCCATTTTTGATTTCTCTGCATTTGTCTGCCATTTTGGAATTTGTGTGCACCCTTTGTGCAAGAATATTTCAGTTCATGCGTTGCTCATATGAACTATTTGCTTTGACTTTGTCTTTGACTATTTGTTAGTTGTAGTTAGGACTGTCCAGGATTTTTTTGGTAAACCCTTTTTATACCTAAAAATTCTGATTAATTAAAATCTAAAGTGTTCATGAAATGGAGTGAGTTTCGATGAACTTCCAGACTGAAAAAAATTTATTGAGGGAAATAAAGATTAAAAATTGTCAAAATGTCCCAGTTCAATGTTTTCTAGACAAAAAGTTTTTTACTTTTTGTTTTGAAATTTTAGTAAATTTGGACTATAGCTTACAAAAAAATGAAAATAGAAGTGAAACACTTCAAAATATATTTTGATGAACCCTAACCAAATATTTTTTTGGATGTTTGCTTTGTTAACATTTTTAAGATGTCAATTTTTTGTCATGATTTGGGGCATGAACATTTTTCATTAGCTCTAAAGTTTCTGCAAACTGTTTCCTGTCAAGCTCCAATGTGTGGTACAATTGGCTTTCTAAGATAGTTACTGTTATTTCTGCTCTTTGATTGGATGATCACTTTTATAAATAGAAGAAGGAAAATCAAAAAGATTTTAAGATGGCCATGTGAACCTTTGCATGATTATACATTTGACTTTAACATTCTGTGGAAGAAAATAAAAATATTCATGGCGATATTCACAGAAAAAGAATAGAAAGGGTTATGAAAACTGCAGACGTGAATTCGGTTTTTATTTAGCTTCCACACTTTTTATGAAAGGGGAAAAAAATCTAGAAAATAGTCAAACAGATATTTGCAATGTTGTTTTCAATATTTGCCCAGCTCTAAGTATCTTTATTTCTATTGCATCAGCTACTGAGCTGAATGTCAGAGTGGTAAGTGGATCTTCTAGTTAAGGTCCTGAGATTCAAAAGATCAGTGGTCACTTCCTAGCCCTGCCACAGACTTTGTGATCTCGGGCAAAATCATTTCTCTTTCTGTCCCTCAGCTTCTGATCTGTAATCGAGGGATAATAGCATTTTTTTTCTGCCACCCACTGTCTGTCTTGTCTATTTACATTGTAAATTCTTGAGGCAGGGACTGTCTTTTAACATCACCCTGCTTAGAAAGTACCTGATCTCAGCTGGAGCTTCAGGTGCTACCATAATGTGTATAATATTAACAAAGACCAAATATTTATTAATTCAGATCCCACTAGGGGTTTTTATTTCTCTACAAAGATAAGTCCTCTAAAATGTACATTCCTAGTCTGAAACAGGTTCCTTCGCTATCAGGGGAACATCCTCAAACATAAATCAAAGTAACTTAAGTAAAGCTTAGAATGTCAACTTGACCAGATTCAAAGTCAAACAGATGCAGCACAGGGGGCATTGCCCCCTTTTGTTTCTAAAATGCTCTCTACTTGGAACTGGAAAGGAGTGCCTTGGTGTGTGTCAATCGTTTGTTGCTCTTTCTTGCTTTTTTAGGGCAGTAAATCTTATCTCTTACAAATGAACCCTTTCTAAGTTCAAAGGACAGCTCTTCGAAATTCTGTGAAGTCAGGTCGCCTTATCAGTGCACTCCCATTCTAGAGGCTCTCCTGTGCTTTTGCCATAAAAACTGAACCAGCAGTTTCAGTGTGTTTGATTTATTTTACTCTCTTGCCAGCCATGAGCTGGCAGGTCAGTACAATAAAAGAGGATGGTGGTAGAGCATTTCCTGATTCTCTTTGCTCTTTTCCAGCTAATGTACCTTTGAAAGTGTCCCCGTCAGAAAACTGTTCACTTGCAAATATTTACTCCCCTTCTGATTGTCAGTTTGAACCCAAAGAACAAGTTTTTAACAGTGCAGGATGAACTGGCCAAAGGACGTTGTCCATTATCAGCGTGCATGTGTATTCAGGGGAGACAGGACATTGCAATGATTTACCACCTATATCTGGCAAACTTAGTACAAATGTCCCATTTAAAACTGAACTCCATTTCTCCCTTTCCTCAGGAAGTGTCTGATTTTCCTCTCCTCGTTCATCCAAGGTCAGCACAATTACTACCTTCATTACAGAGGATTGGAAGAGATTGGCTCTCATCTCCGGCTGGCTCCCACTGGAAGGATTAGAGACAGCACAAAATAATCATCTGTAACATAGACCCTCCTCACCCTTAAGCTAATTGTATTTTATGAGATAACAAGTTATTTGGCTCTAGAGAGAAAGAGAAGGGGGGGGGAATGCTAAGCAAAGCTGGGGATGTTTGGGTTCTTATTTGGGTTTGGCAGAACATCAAAGAGTGCAGGAAAACTCACACAAAAAGAATCTATGTCGAAGCCCAACCCTTAGGCTAAGCACTCCTTTGTGCTGGGGTTCCCAACTTTCAGATCAGGATCTGGAAGTCTCCTGTCTAGAATCAGAGTGCATCCATCACCCTCCCTCTCAGCTGCTCCCACCTGTCTAGACATCCACAGCAGAAGAATTCAAGTGATCCTTGCCTGAAACCCCTGCAGTCCCTCCCCCCGTCCTTGTCCCAAAGTTCCTTGTCACTGACTCCGTGCTCCTATCCTATTGCTTTCTAACCCGCAGGGCCACTTACAGCGTATGTGGATAGGCAACAGGATTTATGTATGATTAAAGTAATAGTTTGGGAATACAGACTGGGGCTACGTCTACAGTGCAGCTGGAGCTGTGATTTACAGCTCATGGAGGCATCTCTGTGCTGGCTTTAATTTAGCTAGTAGTACTAAAAATAGCCATGAAGACATGGCGACTTGGGCATCAGTTCACTTTGTATAAGCCCACCTGGTCCCCTTGGATACGTACTCCGCTACTGTAACTTCTCTGCTATTTTAGTAAGCGAGCTAGACTCGAACTATGTGGGGTTGCCCACGAGAGCTACAAATCACACCTTACATTGCAGCATAGATGTACCCTGACTGTGTGGCCATGGGCAAGCCACTTTTGGGCCTCAGAGCCCTGTCTTTAAAATGGAGAAGGAAATCAGGTTGGTCAGGCATCACTTGCCTTTGGTGAATACATGAAGGCTGTACCCAGTCAACTTCCTCTCCTCCAAGTGCTTCAAAATAGATTCCTTGAGGACTTGCTCCATGATTTTTCCAGGGACTGAGGTGAGGCTGACTGGTCTATAGGTCTCAGATATTCCTTCTTTTAAATATGGGCACTGTATTTGCCTTTTTCCAGTTGTCTGGAGCCTCCCGTGATCACCACAAGTTTTCAAAGATAATGGCCAATGGCTCTGCAATCACATCAGCCAACTCTATGAGCACCCTCAGACGCATTGCATCCGACCTCATAGACTTGTGCATGTCCAGTTTTTCTAAATAGTCCTGAAACTGCTCTTTCACTGCTGAGGGCTGCTGATGTTCTGGTAACGTTTTCTGATGTACCATCTCAGCTCATCACTGAGGTTTCCAAATTGCCATGACCCGTTGCCTGATCTCTCAGCCTCTTCTTTATCTACTCTTAACCGCTGCATCACTTTTGAATATATTAAATTAACAGCCTATCAAAACAATGAAGATGTGCACAAAGAAACCCCAAGCAGCCCAAAATAGTCTTTCTACTTCCTGTCCACTCCCCTTTTTTTGTCAGTTCTCAATTATGGGCCTCATTCTGGCCTCCTTACTCACACCCAATAGTTCCACTGATGGACAAGGGACTACTCCAGTGTGACAAAATTTGGCCAGTGTAAGCAGTGATGATATCCAACCGGTTCGCACCATTTCGCGCGAACCGGTTCTTAAAATTAAAAAAATGTAGCGAACCGGTTGTTAGCGCCCTCCCCTGTCGCGCTCTGCGGGGCGCTGCTGGGGTTTCGAATTTGACAGCGGAGAGCGAGTTTCACAGCAGAGATTCTCCGCTGCAATTCCCAGTGTTCCCCTCCGCCGCCGAAATTGACAAGGCAGAGTCAATTTCACAGCAGAGAGTGTGCCCTGCTCCACGGCCGAAATTGACAAGGCAGAGTCAATTTCAGGGCAGAGAGTGTGCCCTGCTCTGCCGAAATTGACAAGGCAGAGTCAATTTCACGGCGGAGAGTAGTCTGAAGTTCAGAATAGGTTCTTAAATATCACCTGCCTTTATAGAACTGGTTATTGGAAATTGGAGATATCATCACTGAGTGTAAGCCCTTTAGGCCAAGGAATTGTCTTCCGATTTGTCTGAAGTGTCTAGCACACTTCGGGGTAGAGGAAGATAGGAAATATTTAACAATATTATAATACTAATGGTGTTAATGATTTGTCTTCCCCTGTGTGATGTCTGCAGCTGGGAATTATCCATTCAGCACATTGTACAAATATAAACAACTGCAAGATACGTGGTGGTGTCCAGTAACAGCACAACCAAAAGCTTGTGACTTGCACTTCAATTAATATGCAACAACTGCACACCCACTCTTTTGTGCCTTGTTGTTTAATTTATTTACTTAATTCATTTAGGCAGAAAAGTCCTTCATGGTTCCCGCTGTCTGGCTTTCTAGGCTAGAGCAGTAGGCAATCAATTAGCTCCACCAGCCTGAACAACAGAAGCTCAATATATAGTGCCTTCATACTCTACATTTAAGGCTAGTACAAACTGTTAAGCAGTATTGTGCTTTAATTCCATATAACTCAGTCCAGCAATGTTAGATTTCTTATGATTCATATTACATACAGTGCTGAATAGAGCTGACTTAATACTTTTTTTTTTTCGGGGGAGTGATGGTAGATTGGGGGATGGGGATTCAGTGGCCAAATCAAAAAATCTGGAAAAAAAAATTGTTTTGGGTCAAGACAAAAATGGACATTTTCAGTGGTGGTTTGTGTCTGTGTATTTTTTCCCCCACCAAAATGAAAAATCAAAAGAATTTTGTTTTGGGTCAAATTAAACATTTTGTTCAACCCAAAACAACTTTTTTCCACTACTTTTTGTTTGTTTATTTGTTTGTTTCAGATTGTTCAGGTTTCATTTTTGTTTGTTAAAAATAAATGTAGTTAAATGTTTAAATGAAGCATAATTTCAAAACGAAAGGTCCATGTTTCATTTTAAAATGTCAAAACAAAACATCTTGACTTTAAAAAATGTTTTGACTCAAATGATTTGCTGAATTTTACCTGAATTCGTGAATAGTTTCAGTTGACCTGAAAGTACGTTCATCAGCAAATAAACTGTTCATCCAAAACATTTTGCCCATCTCCATTGCTGAAGACAAATGATACGTGATGACATTTATTGTTTTTATAGATAGTAAATGTGCAGATACAATAATCTCTATTCTAATAGGAACACTCAAAATGTGATACCGGTACTGCAGTTATAAATAAAAAGAATTGTCTTTATAAGCTACAAAAACAAAGCACTGTTGCAAAGCAAACCACATGTAAGCAAAGTGTCCAGGGGGCTGATTGACAAATAGCTTATTTCATGTTTTATAATCTCCCCCAGTTGTCCTTCTACTTAGCCTTTTACTAGTTGGCTAATTTCTTATAGGTATCCCAGTAGAAGTGGTTCTTGGATAGGGAACTGCCAGGAAGATTCTTGTAGGTCCTGGTAGGTGGGCTCTGCCACGTCTTACATTTTTAGCAGAATGTGAAACCCTGAACCCTTAGTTTCAATCTACTCACAGTGCAGTCACCTCCCTTGAGGGGACTGGGAAATGTTTTCGAATACCCGATAGAAACAGCAGAGTGGATGCCGAGATGCGATGGTCTGAATTTGCTAATCAAGGGGAGCTGCAAGCCTGCATTAGCAAACACAAGAATCATTCCATTGGCTTCAGTCTGGGTATGCTGCCATTGGGAGCGTGCTAGGTCCACTGAAGCTAGCAGGCAAGAAAATAGCAGGGTGACTATTGCAGCATGGAGAGGGGCTCAGGCCAGCCACCGCAGTCCAAGCCCGTTTGGACCAGAGCAACCACGCTGCTATTTTTAGTGTGCTAATGTAACCCATGCCTGCTTGGTGTGGCACTCTGTCCCTCTCTAGTGACACCTAGCTCAGCCGGAGTTTGAGTATGCTACAGCCTTAGCTAAGCGCCATGGGGCTTTTAGCTCCTGCAGTATTCGTTCTTATACTAAACTTCAGAGATGCTAGGGTCAATCCAACCTGCCAACAGGTGGGGTCTGTTGGCTTACACTAGCTCCAGCAGAGCTAGCCAGGTGTCCATCTAGCTGGTGCTTGCAGCTGCTGTCAAGACATACCCGTAGAGGTCAGCCAGGGCTGGAGCCGAAGCCGGAGTATAGCAGAATCGGATGTGGCTCTCCCTGACTAGCAAACAGTGAGAGCTGCAATCAGTGGGCAAACCAATAGAAAGTAAACCTATGGGAGCCACATCCTCAGCTGGGGCAGCTATGCTGAAGTCATTGGAATTTAAACCCATTTATGTCAGCTGAGGTCCTGGCCTTAGAAGTTCATTTCTAGATTGAAATGTACACAAAGCTCATTCAAAATGCACACGATGTCAGTGTGTCCATCTGAACGAACAGGGAATGAACAGGAAAATACCCTTTGGGTGTATGGGGCCCTGGCCGCCATCATGTTCTGCATTAAAATCAAGGAGCACTTTGTCAGACTCTGCTGCCCCTTGGCTCCTCAACCAGCTACTGATTACTCTCGGATCCTACATGGGCCAGATCTTGGCAGATTATGAGCATTCTCCACTCCCACTGACTTCAGAGGGAACTGAACGAGCTTGTTAGAGCTGACCAGAAAACGGGGAGGAATTTCAGATGGAAAAAATAATCATTTTTACTGAAATTTTTAGCAATTTTGACTTCTGTTTTTCAGTTTTTGGATTCATGGTTTTCTGATTTAAAAAAAATTTAGAATAGCAGACATGTTCCACCAAAAATTTGCTTAGTAAAAACCCCAGTTTTCCATCATAAAAATTTTTCAACTGAAAATTTTCATCCTGCCTTAGAGCTCATCACCCCCAAAGAACTGTTGAAAATCTTGCTTTTAAAAAAAACCAAAAACCTGGGTCTGTAATCTTTTGTGACCCACTGCCTTCTGTAAGACTTGTGCCAGGGGTGGAATAGTCCACAAAAAAACCCACCCTGGAAACGCCCTACATTTTCACAGCTCAGCTGGTGGCTGGTTTGCTGATGGAAAGGAGCAAGCCAATAACAGGAGTAAGTGCCCCTCTGCTGAACAAATATCCATCACATAAAATGATTCAGTATCCGTAGGTGATTTGGCGTAACAGAGTAATGTCACGGCAATTGAACGCTGTTCTTGACAGGGTGAATGTCTCCTGCTTTGAGTGGGAAAACCTCAGATTTTCCATGGTGTTCATTTTCCATTAATGCCTCGGCATTTATGTAGCAGCAGGAGAAGTCCATTATCCCATGACAATGTTTAACTGGATCAGCATGATCTCTTTAAGCATGTGTATTTGATAATATCTCTTTTGATATTAATATGTGGTCAAATTACAGCAGTCCCTGGCTGCATGTGGGATACCTGACACTTATAAAGCACCCTGCATCTAAAAATCTCAGCGCTTTACAAACATTAAAGCAGGGAGGGTAAGAGTCATATTTACTATTTTTGCAAATGTGGAAAACGAGACTTGCAGAGATAAAGCCACGTCTTCAAAGCTGTGTACCGAAAGCTAGAGCTTGTATAGGGCTATTCGCACCGCTGTAGTGGTGATATAGCTGCGCTAGTGAAAACGCCTAGTGCAGGCAGGTTGTTTCAACTGCACAATGGAATATGTGATTTGTGTGAGTAATTTCTCTGATCTCAGATAGCCTGTTGGTACCTAATGCCATACACAAGCAACAAGATCCAAGTGGTGCTGAGCATTTGTGTCCCCCCATTAAAGTCATCTATACCCAAGTCTTTTCATATTTGACCTTTTCATCATTATTCTATCATTTAGAACGTGTATTATTGTAGTTCCTAAAGGCCTCCCAGGAGCGGGGCCCCATTGGGCTAGGCACTGTCTAAATACAGAACACGAGAGGGTCCTTGCTCTTACAAGCTTACAGTCTATCTAGAAACAAGCAAGTATGATAATACAGTAGGGAAAGGAAGATGATGGCAATGAAAATAGGATCAGGCAGTTACTTAGGTAGCTATTGTGCAACTGTCCCCAAGTAATGCACAAGCAAATCTTTATCAGGAGGCTAATTTTTTGCAGACTTCCCAGCAGATGTTGGTCTGGAGGAAGGATTTGAAGGAAAAGTGGCTTTAAAGATTAAGGCCTCGATTCAGGAAAGCACTCAAGCACACGTTTACGGGTAAGTATGTCCTTAAGCTCCCTTTCTCAAATGGGATGCTTTCCTGAATTGGGGCTTAATTCAGAAAGGCCATTCTGTGCAGAAGAGGCATGGTGAAGTGATAGGCAGAGAAGCTGACAAATGGGCCAATGAGGACTGGTGGAGCAGAGGAGGTAAGACACAGTAAGAGATCAGAGGGGACTGGCTGCAGTGTGTGATTAATTGGTTGATGTTTGCAAAGCACTTTGAAAACATACAGCGCTCTCTGAGTGCTAAGTCCTGGTATTATTAGTTACCCACTCATTACTGTATCTGACTCAAGTTCAAACAGTCTCATTTTATACTGTCTGTTCCCTTTAAAATTTCTGCAGCTCCCCCCTAATCTTTCCTTTTCCAAGGAGCCCTGTGGTGTGTGTGGGAAGCTGCACATGATTGCAATAGGTTAAAAAGAGTAATTAACTGAGCCCACATCAGAGTTCTTGCAACACACACACAATCTGTTTACTCAGCACCAGCTCTACTAATTCCTAATGAAAGGGCACTGCATAGCAGAGTGCAGGACCTTGGTGCTCAAAAATAGTTATTCTTAAATGGTACTTATGTACAAGGAGCTTGATTCTAATTAGGGGTGGGGGTGCCAGCTAGGGCAAAATCAAAACCGAGTCCCAAAGCTGCACTGAAAGCTTGAACTCCAAATCTTTTAATAGACACCAAAATGTTTGGTTACATTTAGTGTGTAAAGATTTTTTGGCTCTTAAACTTCCCGTTTTGGACAGGACTGGTGGGGGGAGGAACTGAAACAGCACATTAGAATTTGTCCTCATAGTATTTCCAGAAATTGTCAGTACTGGCAACCTCACAACAAAATTGCCCAATCCTCTTTGATCTGAAAAATCTTGTGAGATCAGACAAGCTTCTATTCCTCATGCTGAAACTGAGGCGGCCAAATGCTCCATTGCTTTATATTGTCCACCTAAGTTATATCGATAGTACTTTATATGCCCCTCCCCCTGCCCCACCTATCTGTGGGCCTCACAGTCCTTAATGTACTTATCCTCTCAACACCACTGTGAGGCAGAAAAATGTATTATCCCCATTTTACAAATGGAGAACTGAGGCTCAGCGAGATTAAGACCCAGATTTTAAAAGCTATTTAGGCCTTGTTTTGTTCTGTATCATAAGGCCTCAGTGACTTAGATTTAGGCTTAAGTACCTAAATCACTTTTAAAAATGGGATTTAGCCATCTAAATGACTCAGACCTTGCGATATTAAACAGAGAAGCACCTATGTACCCTTAAAAATCTGAGCCTAAAGGCCCAGATGGGCTAGAACAAGGAATTGAACACAGGTCTCCCAAGATTCATGTTTGCACCTTAACCACTAAACCAAACTTCCTACTTACCTCCAGCTGTGCAAATCAGAATCAACCCACTGTGCAATGACATAAATGACCACTCCAAGTGCAAGGCAGTGGAGAATTAGGTCCTCGGTTGGTAATGATAGATAGTTCTCAACCTTTTCCATATTAGGACCATCCAAGGCATCTTCTTTCCTCTCAGTTAGCTGGGATCCCCTTCCTATTTAGCAATATAGAAAGGGCAGGATGATTATGATCCCGGCCCACGTTTGTGACCCTTGGTGCGAGAACTCTTGGACTAAAGGTATGTTCTCCTTCAAAAATTCCTGAATTCTGGCACGGCAAAACCAAGCACAGTGCAAAATCTTTTGATTCTTTTTTGAGCGGGGAGGGGAGGCAGAGAGGATTTATTTCAAACTTAAAACTCTAACCATGGTCATCAAAAGTTCATGAACTGGGGCCTGATTTATGGCTTTCCCTCCAATCATCTGACATTTGCACTTTCATATGCTCTTAACTGAGTTTCTTGCCGAGCCAGTTCTAGGGCTTTGTGAAACCTGACAGTTCTGCTTCTTGGCCTATCGTGTGAACTCTTTCTTCAGGTTTCACTTTGAGTTTGGAGTACACATAGTCCCCAGCTCTCAACATGAATCACAGTGAAAAGTTGGTGAAAGTGCAAACATTGGGTAATTGGCAAGAAATTCATGTGTTTTGTCTTGATGACATTCATAACTATTTGGGGGTGAGCAGAAATCTACTCATTACCGACCCAAAGTTTCAGCATGGTGTAGGGAATCTCATCCAAACTTTGATCCAAAGAGCTCAGGAGACCCACTCCCCCACCCCACCACATCCTATGAGTTTTCCTTAAAAGTCTTCTATCCAAATAGTGACACACTTGATGGCACTTATTTAGGAGCATAGGAGAAAAGCCTTATCCCAGGAGGACTACTTAAAGACATTGAACTTTCATTTATGGATGGACCTGAAAGACAAGGAAGGGACAATACAATACTCATGGATGTTACTACAGTGAGTTATAAAAATGGTGAAAACACATTGTCACGTTTCCACCCTCCATTAGTTCAAACAGCTCAAAGGTCTGTTAATCCTCTCAGTTTGACCCAGGTACATTCCTCTTTCCGATTTCCCTCCACTCCTCCCAAAAAAGCTATAATTCCTTAAAAACCCTCCTGAATTCTACTTCTCCACAGATATATACCCTATACCTGTAGGTATATGGCTATTATTTCCTGTAATTCTTTGTTTTATATGTAAGGAAGGTTTTAGTGGAACTTCCCCCTGCTCAGACAGTCTGAGTGGTGAGTGGTGCTCCCTCATGCTCAGTCTGCTGAAAGGAGGGGGGGCACTTTGTAGCATGGGCGTTGTATTTGCAAATTAGCACACCTAGGTGCTGAGCATAATGGGAAATGGTTAGCATGGCTGGTTTTGGGCTACAAACCACTTTTGTGTTAACTGCTGGGGTAAGGAAATGTTGTCCTTCAATTGTATGAACAGATGTCAGCAAAACTGTGCCTAACTTGTTCTGATAAAATACTTTACCATAAACTAAATAGAGTGCCACAGAGGTGGCGGACAGATGTTTTAGCATTGTAAAGGGGGGGGAGATATGATGAATTGCCTAGGGGGACTGCACCAGTCCTGGGAAAGGGCTGCTCCGAGGCATGGAGTGATGATCTCCTCCCATTGTTAAAAGGTAGAATTAATGACTCCTCTTGGAGCCTTTTGTTTCCTGAGAACAGGGACATTGCTTCTGTGCCAGCAGAAGGTTTACCCATGAGCTGAAAGTCACTAAGAGCTGAATCACTGCAAGCTGAGACTCACTAAAGAGCTGAACTATTAGAGAGCCTGGAAAACCTTGCCTGATGACTGACAAAGCTGAGTCAGTCGGCACCAGCGGTCAGCGGGAGCCTGGTGTGGTCGGCGCCAGCCAGGTGTGGTCAGCGGGAGCAGGTGCAGTCGGCACCAGCGGTTAGCGGGAGCCTGGCGTGGTCGGCGCCAGCCAGGTGTGGTCAGCGGGAGCAGGTGCAGTCAGCACCAGCGGTTAGCGGGAGCCTGGCGCGGTCGGCGCCAGCCAGGTGTGGTCAGCGGGAGCAGGTGCAGTCGGCACCAGCGGTCAGCGGGAGCCTGGCGCGGTCGGCGCCAACCAGGTGTGGTCAGCGGCTGGGGACTAGGCAAGCCCCGGAGGCAACAGAAGACAGCTACGGAGGAGGCCTGGTCAGCCGGTGGCCAGGGGAAGTTGCAGAGGGGCAGACTGAGCCCCCAACTGGACATTGACAGTACGATGGTCAGTACAGGGGAAGGCATGAAGGGGGAGGCGAAGGACATGCCCTGTACTCTGGGGTGGGTTTTAGCTCATTGAGTTCATGAATTCTTGTTCGCACTGGTTCCCAAACCAGTGCTGTGTTATCTCTCTTCTGTTATTAAAAGGTTTACTTTTCTACACTCAGACTCTGTGCTTGCGAGAGGGGAAGTATTGCCCTTCGGGGCGCCCAGGGGATAGTGTGTGATTTCCCAGGTGACTGGGTGGGGGCTCGAGCCAGGTTGTTGTTGTATCATTGACAGGGACCCCTAGATATAGAACCCGGCCCTTGCTGCTGCCGACTCTGGCAGAAGGGTTACATATATATTTATTGTAATGCTTTGTTTGTTTGAATAATCATAACCTATAGGCAGCAATTAGGTACTCATATATTCAACATCTAAAGAATTGCACCACAGCTTATTAAGAAGCATTTTTTTTGAAGATCTACCTGCTATGCATATTTAGTTGAGTAGAACTAAGGCAATCTGCAATAGTGCCATCTGGGGAACCCCAATAATTTTACATTTATAATTCTTTAAAATATCTGTACCCAAGATCAATGGAATCTGGCCATACAAACCAATCCAGATTAAAAAAATCATGTCCCTCTAATTGTAATATTAACCTTCCATTCCCCTTAACCCATTTCCTCCAACAAAATCCCAGGAAAGTAGATGAACGTGAAGAAAACAGATTCAACATGCCCTGAAAGTCAACAAGTTCTGCTTCTGTCAGGCAAAAAGCTAACATACCTGAGCTCCAGAATCAAAAACCCACTACCACTACATACAAAATGCCTTGCCACCAGCTTTCTCTCCCTTTAAAACGGAAAGCTAATTTAAGCAACTCAGTTGATAATAATGCTGTTTGTATCACAGAACAGACTCTCAGGCAGCCAAGTACCAATAATTCATGGTCAAATATTTTTTCAAAAAATGGACTCCTTTACCAGGATTTCCTGAATGGTTTACTTCATAAAAATAAAACATAGAATTCCCTTCCTTTATTACACTGTGAAATAGGTGATATGTAATTCACTGGCCTCTTTAATTTTAGTTTTTTGGTCCCATTTCCTCTTGATGCACTGAAAGTGGAAATCTCACAGTATATACAGTAATACGTTCCCACAACGTGTCAAAGAGGAACTTAATGAAGGGTCAGCTACAGAAAGAGACCCATAATTCACACTGCAAAAATCCTCAGAAAAATACTTCTGATTTAAAAAGTGCATATTCACCCGTGACAGCAGGTATCTTTCATTTGCCCTGATTAAAAACCCATTGAAGCCAAGGGGGAGTCTTTCCGTTTTTTTCAATCATTTATTTAATTTATTATCTTGCCTGTTGAGTTTTTCTGTAAAAATGGATGCACATGGCTGTCATCTCTCCTTCCAGGGTAATGAATAGATGAGCTTTCTTTAAATAAATACATACAGTGACCGACATTAAAAAGTCACTGATTACTGCTAGATACAACAGCATTCTCCTATACTTAACAATAGTTAATAACCGCAGTATCTCAGACCGCATGGTACCAAGGCTGGTGGCAAATGTTGTACTGATGGAGAGATTGGTGAGAAATGTTGACCTTTTCATGGTAATTGATGTCAATATATTTTATAGGAAAAAAATATTACGATGAAGCCAAACTTCTTTCTTCAACTTCGGTGCATTTGTAGTTGTAAGAATCTTGGCCTAAATTTTCAAAATTGATTAGAGGAATTTTGACTGCATAAGGAGTGCAGGCTCTAACCTAGTGTAAAAACTCTAATGTGCTGGTTTAACTTTTGTAGGTCTGGTTGAAATACAATTACCCCCAACTTCTCCTATTGTCCAGCTACCCCCCACCACCAAGGGAAAAAAAAACAGATTGTAAAACCTCCTTCAAACCTAGTTTCTACCTAATTAAAGCCTCACTTCTGTTCCCCATTTACCGTCTTCTGGTTTGAAGTTGTGCAACCAATGCAGAATCATCCTGAGAGCAAACCATGTGTCCTGAGGCAAGAACCCTCAGGCAACGTGAAATTACATTTTCTGAAAAAAACGGAAAGAAAACCACTTTGAAAGCTCAGGAATATATGAGTTGGCGCTTCTCTCTGTGTTGTACTGCAAGGCAGAGGCATGTATGACGACTTCCAGCTAAACATCACCTGCTGCTTCTCTCAGGGGCTATTCTGTTTCTTCATTTTCTATTCTCTAGTAGTGACAAAGCATATCCTGTCAGGCACTTTCCAAAAAACATGCCCATGTATGAGGGATCAGAGGAGAGAAAGTGCCCATCTTAACCCTGGCACCCCTCTCCTCCAGAACCAGTGGAACTGCAGGCCCTGTGCAACAAAAAATTCAGAATCACTTCATGTCCCATAAGGATATTGATTCCATGCAAATTATTTGTTCTCCTAGCAGGGATAATCTGCATGGGGGATGCTGCTAACCGAAATATGGGTGTACAAGAGCTGTGCTTTGCATCACACGTGCGATTGTTTGGACATGGTATTTCTGTAGTGAGCCTCTATTTGGCTCATGCTATGCCTTTTGGCCACTGAAATCTCTAACTTGCAATTGAGAACAAATAAAATTATTATTTATTATTTGTATTAACTTTGTGCCTAGGAGAGACAATCATGGACCAGATGGCCCCTGCCCCAAAGGATTTACAATCTAGATATAAGACCATAGAGAATAGATGGCTACAGACAGATGGGGGAACACAAGGAAACAATGAGACAATATTGGTCAGCACGATAGACAGTGATATATTGTGATAGCACCCAAAGACCCCAACTGAGATTGGGATCCTGCTATGTGAGGGCTGTACAAACATAGTGTGAGAGTCCTTGCCCCGAAGACCTGACAGTCCAAGTAGACAGAAGAGAAAAAAGGTGAAAGAAACAAAATATTATTACTGTGGCAAGGTGGGGGGCGGGGGAGGGAGCAGTACTCCGCCCTCGTGGGCCCTGCGCTCTTCCGGCTTGGCCGGCAGGCAGCTGAGGGAAGGCCTAGAGAGGGGACGGGGCCCGCTCTGCCCCTGGCTATCACTACCTTCCCTGGGAGTAGTCTGTGGTCCACTCTCAGCTTCTGTAGATTACAGGCCGCCGGCTGCAGGCCGCAGCCTGCCAGCTCCAAGCTGCCAACTCCAAACTGCAGGCTTTGGATCTGCAAACCTCCAACCGTAACTATGAACTGTAACTGTAAACTCCACCCTTCGTCCTCCACTCCTCCTCACTCCAAACTCCTCACTCCACAACCCACCCTGCCTGCTTGCACTGGAGGCTTTTAAGTGTTTGGGGCGGGGCTCCTTGATTGGCCCCAGGTGGCCTAATTAGTTAAGCAGCCTCAGGTGGCCTAATTAGTTAAGCAGCCCCAGCTGAATCACCCAGGGAATAAGGCTTTGCTGAGCCTGGGGCTAATATACCAGCATCCTTACGTAGCCATCTGGCCTGACCCTGTCACATACCATTTTATAGAGGCACAGATCTTGTCTAAGGCCACACAAGAAATCTGTAGACGAGCCAGGAACTGAACCCAATGTTTTGAGTCCCTGTCCACTGACTCAAACAAAAGACCGTTATTTTAGTTTCTCCAGCTATCAGAAATAATCAGGATGCCAGGGGAAAGTAAGACCCAAAACCCTGAAGTGGTTCATTCTGGAGAAGTGCTAGAGGTGCCAAATGCAAGTGCTGGTCCACAATTTCTCAACGAAAGAAATGACACCCTACCCGAGAATTTTATTTGATAGACCAAAAAACCTCCAAAGAAACCAAAAACCACCGGTGAAAGTGCCACCGTCAGACCTAGAAAAAGTGATTTGCAAAAGGCACAAGGCTGATTCTGCAAAGGTGCTGATCGCCCACAACCCTTGCTGCAGTCAGTGGGAGCTGCTTGGCACCCCTGAAAATCATACTAAGATTAATTTTAATCTTTTTGAGAACTTTTCTCCATTGCTAGGCTCTAACCATTTGGATTAGGTTAAAGGAAGTTAGTTTAGCTGATTTATTGTGTAGTTTGTGCTCTATATAGGGCTTTTTGTTTAGAACAGAAGTGTCAATAGTCTTCAGTATGTAGTTTGTTCTGATTTAAGTGGGAATCCGAAACCTAATAACCTTCTCTTTTATTTTAATTCTTTAGTCCATATTCCTGAATAAAGAACACATATCAAAACAGAACGACTATTGAATCAGTTAATAATTAAACAATGACAACTTGAAATACACCCACATAAGGCCTACCTGATATCACATGTCTGACTTATTTGATAATTGTGCAGGGGAGCTTTGTTTAATGAGTGGTGATACTTAAAAATATTCATGTTGGGAATTGTTGTGAAAGGTATTATTTTAATGAATGGATGTATGATCACTCAAGGTCTTATATCACATCCTTTCCCACACAGGTTCTTGCATACTTCTGCCAAAAGTATTAGCTGTTTACTTTTCCTTTGTTTTCTCTCCAGCAGTGAGTGACTAATCTTAAAATGCAAGTGTTTAAAATGACTCTGTTAAAATGCCATTGCAGAGTTCACTGCATACATAAATGTGTATTGTCATGTGACAATGGTAAGGAATCACAGAAAGAGAGTAATTTTCCTCTAACACTGAACAGTATTATCTGAACAGTGTAATCTGAACAGGGAACTTTATTTGAATGAGGCAAACAGAATTACCTCATAATCTGTACTTTTCTCACCCACTTGCTGTGTATTTTTGCCCTAGAATTTTCCCAGCCCCTCATCTCTCTGACTTCCTGTTACAGTTTTTAAAACTTTCCTGTGACTTTCAGAGCACATTTTCTTAGTTTACAAGTAAAAAGATTTTTTTTTTTTCTAGCTGCCAGCTTCACAAACTCAATTTGGGGATGGACAATTGGATGGTGTAAAACAGTCTCCAAATTTGAGCCTAAAAATTTGCAAAATATTTAAGCCTATAAATCCCAGATTGCATGGAAGTCCCTACACACAGTAATGTTTTACACACACAAAATCATGAGTGCAAATTTTACATCTTTTTGGCATCTCTATAACATCTAGTTTATGGTCTAGGAGATCTGACCACTGGTTCTGATGAAAATTTGAAATGATAAAATATATAATTTGGGGTCAAACTCAGATACTATTAATTTGAGTGAGAGTTTATTCCATGTGTGGTCCCACTGATTTCTGTGGGACCACTCTAGCTTCAAGGTGATGTTCAACAACAGTAAAATGATCAGAATCTGAAATTGGATTTGTAATTAATTGAAAGTTCTTGTTCCTTTCCCCTTTCTTTTTGAGGAGGTCTTTGACTTTGTATGTCAACAGATTAATTTTGTTTGTACCATAATAAGGATCCAGTTTTATTCCCAGCTCTGCCACTGACTGGCTGTGTGACTTGCCTCATTTTTGTCACCTGTATAATGACAATGATACTTTCCTCCCTTTGCACGGTGCTTTGAGATCTCTGGAGGGGAAGCACTACAGAAGAGCTAACTACTATTATTAATGATCTATAGTGGCTGAGTTGGTCAGGATTACTTCTGTTCTAGGGGCTATTCTTATTCTGCTTTAGTGTATAAGTGAATGTTACTGAGTCCAACTAATGTACTATACAAGAAGGGTTTCTACAGGTATGTTAGCAACAAGAGGAAGATTAAGGAAAGTGTGGGCCCCATACAGAATGAGGGAGGCAACCTAATGACAGAGGATGTGGAGAAAGCTGAGGTACTGAATGCCTTTTTTGCTTCTGTCTTCACAGACAAGGTCAGCTCCCAGACTATTGCACTGGGCAGCACAGAATGGGAGGAAGTGAGCATCCCGCAGTGCTGAAGGAACAGGTCCAGGACTATTTGGAAAGATTGGACATACACAAGTCCATGGGGCCAGATGCAATGCACCCGAGGGTGCTGAGGGAGTTAGCTGATGTGATTTCAGAGCCATTGGCTATTATCTTTGAAAGCTTGTGGCAACAGGGGGAGGTCCCTAATGACTGGAAAAAGGCAAATATAGTGCCCATATTCAAGAAAGGGAAGAAAGAGGAACTATAGGCCGATCAGCCTCACCTCAGTCCCTGGAAAAATCATGGAGCAGGTCCTCAAGGAATCAATTTTAAGGCACTTAGAAGAGAGGCAGGTGATCAGGAGCAGTCAACATGGGTTCGGGGTTGTTATATGGGTTCGGGGTTGTTATGGGTGTGTATGGGTAGGGTTTTGTGGCCTGCCTTGTGCGGGAGGTCAGACTAGATGATCATATTGGTCCCTTCTGACCTATGAGTCTATGAGTCTATGAGTCTATGATTCACCAAGGGCAAATCATGCCTGACCAAACTGATTGCTTTCTATGAAGAGGTGACTGGTTCTGTGGATGAGGGGAAAGCGGTGGATGTTATATACCTTGACATTAGCAAAGCTTTTGATATGTTCTCCAACAGTATTCTTATCAGCAAGTTAAAAAAGTATGGGTTAGATGAATGGACTATAAAATGGATAGAGAACTGGCTAGACCAAAGGGGCCAACGAGTAGTGATCAGTGGCTCCATGCCTAGCTGGCAGCCAGTCACAAGTGGAGTGCCCCAGGGGTTGGTCTGGGGCCCATTTTGGTCAACATCTTCATTAATGATCTGGAAGAGGGGGTAGATTGCACCCTCAGCAAGTTTGCAGATAACACTGAGCTGGGGGGAGTGGTAGATACCCAGGAAGGGAGGGATAGGATAAAGAAGGACCTAAACATATTGGAGGATTCGGCCAAAAGAAATCTGATGAGGTTCAACAAGGACAAGTGCAGAGTCCTGCACTTAGGACGGAAGAATCCCATGCACAGCTACAGACTGGGGACTGATGAGCTAGGCAGCAGTTCTGCAGAAAAGGATCTGGGGGTTACAGTGGACAAGAAGCTGGATATGAGTCAGCAGTGTGCCCTGGTTGCCAAGAAGGCTAATGGCATATTGAGCTGCATTAGTAAGAGCATTGCCAGCAGATCACGGGAAGTGATTATTCCCCTCTATTCGGCATTGGTGAGGCCGCATTTGGAGTATTGTGTCCAGTTTTGGGCTCCCCACTACAAAAAGGATGTGGAAAAGTTGGAGAGAGTCCAGTGGAGGGCAACAAAAATGATTAGGGGGCTGGAGCATAAGACTTATGAAGAGAGGCTGAAAGAACTAGGCCTGTTTAGTCTGCAGAAGAGAAGAATGAGGGGGGATTTGATAGCAGCCTTTAACTACCTGAAAGGAGGTTCAATGGAGGATGGAGCTAGGCTGCTTTCAGTGGTGGCAAATGACAGAACAAGGAGTAATGGACTCAGGTTGCAGTGAGGGAGGTCTATGTTGGACATTAGGAAAAAGTTTTTCACTAGGAGGGTGGTGAAGCATTGGAATGGGTTACCTAGGGAGGTGGTGGCATCTCTGTCTTTAGAGGTTGTTAAGCTGCGGCTTGACAAAACCCTTGCCGAGATGATTTAGCTGAGGATAGTCCTGCTTTGAGCAGGGGGTTGGACTAGATGACCTCCTGAGGTCCCTTCCAACTCTAATATTCTATGATTCTAGTCTTTTAATTCTTTTTAAACTTAATAAAATTGGGGAAAATTAAAGTATGTAACTCATAAATGTGTCCAATTCACTCTTCATTTCAGCTTTTTCAGCAGCTTTCCTCACCCTTTATTGTTGGCCCAGGGATATCTGGATTTAAAACTTTTAGCCATATGCATTCCTCAAGCAGTGGCAATGCTTTCTATGTCTATTGTGTGTAAAAACACTTGGTTACTTCTGGAGAGATCTGACTTCCTGGCTCAGAAGGTGTTTGTGATTTTCATAACAAAGGAATATGGATATACATAGGGAACAGGATGGTTTAACAAGCGCCCAGGCAATAGTATTGAAAATCTGTATGTTACAAAGATTATTTTCCTGTGTTGTCAGAGTGATTCTAGAAGTACATCCTTCCTTTGGTGGCTAACCCTATCCAACACCTGTAACCATTCTGGGGGCCTGATTCAAAACCCACTGAAATAAATGGGAAGACTCCAACTAACCACACTGAATCAGGCCCTGAATGAATTAATAATGTACAAAGGTTTTTCAAATAGTCTACCCACTGCTGCTTCGTCCTTAGATGGAGTTCAGGCTCATTCGACAAACTAGAAGCTGGATCATCAGCCTGCTGTTTGTACCAGTTGCTTTTCACGGACAGTTTTGCTTGGATGTATGAATAAGAAGAATAAGAGCACATTAGGAGTGGGTTCTCAGCCAGTTTAAATACACTGGTTTACACCAGTTGATGACATAGTCCATGGGAGGCCAGCAGGTGAGAATAAGTTAGCTATCAGAGAGGAAAGATGATTCACTGGTGAGGCCACTAGCCTGAGCCTCAGAAAACCTAGTTCAATTCCTGCTCCATCACTGACTTCCTGCGTGACCTTGGACTAGTCACTTAGACTTTTTGTGCCACTTAGTCTTTCTGGGGGAGGTCTATAAAATGGAGAGAATGGCTATTCCTGGCCTCCTAAAGGTTTTGTGAGATCAAATACATCAAAGATTGCAAGGTGTTCAGAGACTACAGTAATGGGGGCCAAATAAGGACCTTGGTTACCTAGATCAAGGAAGGTCACTTCTTCTCAGAGCTCCATCATTTCCCTGTATTCTAAGCTTTCAAACAGACTCTACCTCATTCCAGCAGAGATGGTGTTCCTGTTGATTTCCTGCAGATTCTCTATTAAAGCTCAAATGATTTTTCCCAAATGGAGTCGACACTGAATTATTCATAATTGTATCTTGCACTCATATAACACTTTTTCACCAGAGGTACTCAAAGTATCTTCCACAGATTAATTATTTCAGAATAATCCTGTGTTAACTAAGGAGTAGATTATAACCCTTTCTTATGGTCAATTCAATTGCTAGATAGAAGTCTTAGGTTAAAAGTAATAGTTTTCATTATGAACAGCCCCTTCCTCTAATGTTAACAGGATATGTAGGCAGAAGAAGGACTCCATTTTGGATTTGGAATCCATATTATGTTGGAGCCTCAGACAAGCAAGGTGCTGATGCTTGGTAGATTTCCTAACGGGGAAAGGCGGGAAGCCTAAATAATGCCATGTGCAAAAGGCAGAGCAAGGCGGGAAAATCCCAGTATTCTGATTGGGTAAGATTAACCCCTGGGAATTTATATAAAGTGGTGAGGCCCATAGTTAGGGGCTGCCCATTCCAATGGCAGCGTGGTGTGGTTTATTTTCGCAGAGACGGATCAAGCACGAGAAGTAAATGAGTTCCAGGATGAGAAGCAGATAAGTATACCTTCACCATCAGGACAGGAGAGGAGGAGTGAAGGGACTTGCCTATAGGAATCCAGTTCCAGCACTCAGAATCATGACTTACACTCTGAGGAGGGAGGGAAGAAAAACCGTAAATAACATCACAGACATGGGGAACCCAAGGGGCTGTGTTCTGGTAGTGGGCCTCAGGTTGACTCCCCCCACTTGATCTTGACTCCAGCGTTTCACACCAGGGTTCTATTATTTTGTAGGGGCAGTGTCCTTGGGAGTTGTGGGATCCTATTGTCTTCCCATCCCTTCCCATGTGTTGTAACCATCCCTAAATAAACCCTGTTCCTCGTTTGAACCTTATCAGTTGTCAGTCTCGGTGACAGATATGGTAATCAGGGTGGACCAGTTGTTCACAGGATTAATTGTTCGGGGAATGAGGTGGAGTGCATCCCTCTTCTAATTACCCTAGTAATTCAAGTTCCTTCCTTACTGGAACAGAGGCCCCTAAATAAGTGGCTTGATTTTTCAGAGGTGCCAACCAATTGATGTGTGAGGCTAAAGGCCTGGTGACTTAGGCAGACCGTTCCTCTGGTTTTAAGCTAGGCAGACCTTTTCTTCTATGGTTTTATCCTCTGTCCAGTATTGAGACAAAACTGGATGTGATTTTACCAAGAATCATGTGTGGGTGACGCCATTTTGAAAAGCGCGCTGCTCCACCCCTGCTGGCATGACCTCACACCAGGCATGTGCGATCGCAAGGGCAGGGCTCTCTTACAAATGGCATCCTCCATGTGGCATGACACATCACGCAAACCGATGGGTGAGGTCACGCTGGTGGGGGGGCATGCCAATCCTGGAAGTCCTGGAATGGCTGGTATTCTAGGGATGAAGGGTCCTCCAAAGGTTTTTAGTCTAGTTAGAGTAATTTCAGGTGGCATTCTTATTCAGGTCAATGTCTAATAGGGTTTGAAAGTGTGATGTCTCTAAGTGTGTTTGACATTTCCTATTGTTTGGATATAAGCTCCTTCATTATGAGCCCTTCTTAGAGGTTCTGTTTTCAATACCATTTTTCAACCCATCATAAAGTTTCAAAAGGGCTGGATTAAGGTGCCCTTGTTCACACTGAGTAGCCCTATTGAAATCAGTGGGACTACCCTACAAGTAAAGTATTATCTGGGAGCACATGTATCACAATCTAGTTCAAATTGTGTTCCTCAAGGGTTACAAATAAAGTCTGAGAGAAGGCAAATTATTGATATTCTGAATGCTGTCACAAATGTTCTCAGCAGAAGTCCTGGGAATATTTTATATTAAAGGTATCCATCTATAGGGCATTACATAATTGTTTATTTTGGGAAAAGAAAGATAAGCGATTCACTTATGTGAGATACTCCTCTGCTATTAGTAGACAAGATCCATTCCATGTCATAGCTTTTAGGTCACATTACATCTAATTAATTTGTTACACCTTAAACCTGATGAGGTTCAACAAGGACAAGTGCAAAGTCTTGCACTTAAGATGGAAGAAATCCATGAATTGCTACAGACTGGGGATTGACTGGCCAGGCAGCAGCTCTGCAGAAAAGGGCCTGGAGGTTACTGTGGACAAGAAGCTGGATATGAGTCAGCAGTGTGCCCTGGTTGTCAAGAAGGCTAACGGCATATTGGGCTGCTTAATAGGAGGAGCATTGCAAGCAGATTGAGGGAAGTGATTATTTGGCACTAGTGAGGCCACATCTGGAGCATTGTGTTCAGTTTTGGGCCCCCACTACAGGAAGGATGTGGATAAATTGTAGACAGTCAAGTGGAGGGCAATGAAAATGATTAGGGGGCTGGTGCACATGACTTATAAGGAAGGGCTGAGGGAACTGGGCTTATTTAGTTTGCAGAAGAGAAGAGTGAGAGGGGATTTGATAGCAGCCTTCAACTACCTGAAAGGGGATTCCAAAGAGGATGGGGCTAGGCTGTTCTCAGTGGTGACAGATGACAGAATAAGGTGCACAGGTCTCAAGCTGCAGTGGGGGACATCTAGGTTGGATATTAGGAAAAAATGTTTTCTCTAAGAGGGTGATGAAACATTGGAATGGGTTACCTAGGGAAGTGGTGCAATCTCCACCATTAGAGGTTTTTAAGCCAGGGTTGAAAAAGCCCTGGCTAGGATGATTTAGTTGGCGTTGGTCCTGCTTTGTGAGGTCCCTTCCAAACCTAATCTATGATTCTATGATTTTGGGTGCCAAATTTGGGTGCCCAATTTGCCCAATCTTAAAGGGACCTGATTCTTAGAGGGTAGTGCTCTGCATTTTCTAAAAATCAGGCCTTTTTAAGGTATCTCAAATCGGGCACCCAAAATCACTACTCAGTTTTGGAAATCTTGAGCATAATAAATAGGAATAATAATTAAACAGGGTTATCATGTTTTATATAACTAGTTGAAAGAGCTGGTTGAACAATTTTTGAGAAAACTTTTTTCTGTCAATAATGTTGTTTTGTTGAAAGCTAAATGTGTCATGGAAATGTTTGGTTGGGAAAGTTTCTCAGGTCCAGAGAAAGAGACACAATAGCCTAGGGCACTCACCTGCAATGTGGAAGCCCTTACATCCCAGGTGAGTGCCGTAATCAGCTGGATAGGATCTTTTGAGTGCTATTTTTTTGGCCAAACAAAAAATGCACAGGTGTTTGGGTCCTTCTAATGTGAAAAGAAAACAAATTACAAAACCTGAAATATTTTTACAAAACACAATTCTTGGTTTTGGGTGACCCCCAATCTTGGGCCCCAGACCAACGAAACCAAGAGGTATAAAAGTTACTCTGAATCTTTCTGCACCTTTGAAGCATCATGTGCATGAAAAAATTAGTCACCTACAGTAGGCACTTGACATGGCGCATTGGATCTAAGGTTATAATTTAGAAAATATTTACCTTTCTGTGTGTATAGAGGAATTATGGTACATAAAGAATGAAAGTAATAAATTCAGTCATGTTTGGGAGAGGCTTAGATACAACGGTGGAGGGGGCCCTGTAAGTACTTAGAGAGGGAAAGCTAGTCATAAATACAAACATTTCCAGTTGGTTTTGTCCTTGAAATTGTCTAATTTGTGGTCTGCTCAAAAGAGGGGAGGATCAGTTCATTGGTCAGTTGTATATGATCTTGATTGCTGCCTCTTTTAATAAGCCCAGACACATCTTTCTTCAAAATATCAATAACTGATTCTTCAACGCTCCCCAAAATATCAGCTTGTGGCTAACAAGGATTTTCAGACCTGAATGACCAAAGTTAAGCTCTTACATTGATATTTAGACACCCAGCTTTGAAAATGTTGACCTGTATTTTTAATACTTTAAATCACAGACGTTGGGCCACACCCCTAAGCATAGAGGTTAGATGTGTGCTTAGAAGAGTTGTCCATTTAGTCTGGATCCATCTTCCTACTTGTGGGTTTTGTCAGATACCTGAACTTTGGACTAGATCTGCTGAAGGGCTGGGATGAAATCTGAGTGAACCTCTACTGAGGTTTGAGCAAACCTAAGAGTTATAGTTTTGCGTGGAGCCCATGGGCAATTCCATAGGTTTTGCCCCAGACTAGGCAAAAAATGGCAGCTTTGGCTGCATTTCAGTTTGGGTCTTTGAGTGCAGGAAATTCAGAGCAACATTCAGGGGATGTGAACCTGTGCAAACTGAAATCAAGGTTCATGCAAACCATAATGGTTGAGCTTTGCAGACTTCTGCCACTTACCAGATATTTGTCATGTAGTTGGCTATCGAACCTCTCTCTCTCTCTTTCTCTCTCTCATATATGCAGACATAAGAGCTTGATGCCCAGTTTCCATAACCAGAGGATCGCCTCTGTATCAAGGGAGTCTAGACATTGTACGCTGCTCTCCAGATGTCCGGTTGTGCACCCTTCCACCACGAAAGTTATTGTTTGCAACACTGCCTCATAGTCACAAGATAGGGAGAAAAGCAGGCCATGTCAGAGCATGGCTGTTGCAGTTCTGGTCGAGTCACAGAGCAGTCTGTTGAACTTGGTCCAGGATCTATGATCTAGTGGACAAGGAAGAAGGTACAGTAATGGACTCCTGAATTTATTTAGTCTGGTAGACTCTGACCTGGTCTACATTAGAGAGTTTCGTTGACAAAAGGTGACTTTTGGCGCCCAACGATCCTGGCGTACACACTGCAACCATCCTTTTGGCAACAAAACTGCCCTGTTGTGTCGACAGAACAAAACCACCTTGACGAAAGGCTTAGGGCTTTTGTACCACAGAGCTAGAATGACAGAGTGTCAGCGTAGACACAGTGTCCCCTGAGAGCGGTGGAGGGGCTGTCATACTTGCCAATTTCACTGCTCTGGCCATTGACAAGTCTAGGTATTGAAAAGTGGGGGAGGGGGGCTGGAGCCCAGCTCTGCAAGCTGCTAGGCTCTGGCTGCAGGTTATGGGCAGCTGCTGCCTGGCTGCGAGCCTGGGCAACCCAGGCTCCCAACCCAGGCAAGCCACAGGTGGCTGCCACCCCGTGACGCTGGCAAGCTATGGGGAGGCTTGCAGCCACCCGCACCCAGCTCACAACCAGGCAGCTGCAGCCCTGCTGACAGCCTGGTCGGGAAGCCATGAGTGGCTGCCTCCTGGTTGCAACCCCTGGTGCAGGCGACTGCAGCCCCTCTGGCAACCTGGGCATGGGCAGCTGCAGCCCCACTCACAGTCGGGACGTGGGCGGCTGCCTCCCAGCTCCTGGCTGTGAGCTGGGACTGGGCAAGCCAAGGGGGTGGCTGCAGCTGGCTCCGGCCTGGGAGTTGGGAAGTCCCTGTGCCCCGTCTGGGATTGGCAGTTGGTGGGGGGGGGGTTCTCTCAGCTCCCCCACACTGCCCCTGAGGCCGGTGGAAGTGGTCCTAGTGAGGACACACTCCACCGATCCAAGGAGAGCAATGTGGACATCAGCCACCATAGCTGAAAGTTGCCATATCTTATGTCGACACATTTTTGTAGTGTGGACATAGCCTCTCTTTCTCACCGACGCTTCCACTCCGTAAGGATATAATTTCTGGCTCTCTGGCAGTGCTGATCATCCATGTATGGTAAAAGACCAATAGCACTCTTGTTCAAGAATGCTTGAGCTTCCATAGTACCAGGGTGCTGAGAGATCAGCTGTGATGTCAAACCCGGGACCACAGAAGTAGGATTCCTCCCCTGCATGCGAGCAGGCCATTGGGATGGTGCAGTGTGTTGTTCCCTGTCTGAAAATGGGGCATCAGTCAGCCAGATATGAAATAGGCTGTTTCCATCTGTCATAGTTCTAATTTAATAAATATATTAAACAATAATAGCATCTTGTCGAAGGTCTAGTGGAGTAACGTGCACTAGCACATATAAACTGGGGGTGGTATATCATTTGAACAGCCAATAATAATATGAGTGGTCAAATTCAGCTTCATGTCGACAAGCTGAGTGTGACAGCTGTGACCCCAGAGCACAGAGCAGTTTTCAGATGGAGCAAACACTAGGGCCAATTCAAACCTATGAAGGATCAAAGAGTCTGCTCCCCAGGAGTTTCCTAATAGCTTTTGAATCAAAGGTGGTATGGTAAGAGATCTTCATTTTCTGGTATTCCAGGAAGGCTGGTATGTCAGGCTACGGCTGATTTTTACTCCCAAATATGTGACAGCTGGGTGGTAAATATAAGTGCACTCAGTCGAAGTGCAGATGTGGACATAAACTGGTAGGTACTATTTTTTTTCCCCCAAGGAGGCTTTCCAATCCTCCAGCATTCTCTAGCAAGGCCCAGCATTTGAGGCACCACCCCTCAAGCTAAGGAAGATTTGGATAGTTCCCCCGTCGAATGTATTAACACCATTTTTTAATTATTTAGCGCAATCGCTGTTGGTTGAGCAATACAGAACACTCCTTTTCCCCTGGGGTTTGGCTTTGAATGTTGACAGCCAAGTGGGAGATAGCGAGCAAGTCTGGGAATTGAATCAGTCTCCCCCACCTGGAAGCTGAATTCACTGCTCATGAGCCACAAGACCCTGTTTTTTTGTGTGATTGGGATCCACTGTGATTGTGCGCATAAGAAATTATTTCAGAAACAGGCCAACACAGGCTACTAAAAGAGGGAGAAATCTAGGCTGCCTGTTGTAAAAGGGCAAGGGAGGAAAGATAAACATTGGATTAGAACTCAGGTGACCTGGGTTCAGTTCCTGGCCCTGAAGGAAGTTGTTTTGAAATTCAGTTCCCTGTCTGTAAAATGGGGATAATAAAGCTGTATTACCTCACAGGGTTGTTGGGAGGATAGATTCACTGAGGTTTTTTGAGGTGCTTGGAAATTACCCTGCTGGGGCCCTTGGTACAAATATACCCAGAGAAATGACATCCAAATGCCTCAGAGCTCATTTTTTCAGGCTGGCTCAGAATTGGGCTTGCAGTTTGCAGTGTCCCTTTTTTGGAAAAATTCCGGTATTTTGACATTCATTGGTATCCCAAATCAGGACAAAAACTTAAAACAGCTAAAATTAGATTTTACTAGAAATACCCCATAATGCATTGCAGGAGGTCAGCTACAGGAAGAAAACATGGTGTATCATGGGACTTGTAGTCCAACTGAGGAACAAGGCCCATAGGGCAGAATTGGGGCACAAAGAACCCTGAAAATAGACAGTTTAATTTCGACCCAAAAGAAAACATTTCATTTTGATTTTCCTGATTGATAATTCCCCTGAAATCGGTTTTGTTTTTGTTTTTTTCCCCCCAGTGTTTTTGGTTTTAGATTAATTTTCTGACAAGGAAATGTTTCCTTCAGAATTTTGTGACCCGCCCTAATCCCATGAATTGAAATGCTTTGTTCAATCTTTTGACATAGATAAGCACATTTTTATAATTATAAAATGGAATGGGTAAGATCAAAAGCAAGTGCTTGCAATCCACATCTTTGCACATATATATTTAAATCTCCCCTTGCCTGTGGAGGACAATCCAGCAGCTATCCTGTGCCACCCTGTAACTGTATCAAACCACCTTATACCTTTCCTTTTAATATTTTATCACTCTTTGGAACAATGTTGGGACTTGTGTTACAGCTCATTTATTTTCTGTGGGAACAGTAATCAGATTTCGATGTATGTGTGTGGGTGGGTAGATTATAAATTATAGGCTCCAAGCTCAGGTACAGGTCCTGGGAGTGACTGTTTTAAATAGCTGTGTGATTAACAAATCATAATGTTTTATATAATGGAAAGAGAGAGCTGTCTTGAAGATCATTTAGGAATGATTCACGGTAGGATCTAGAATAGTTAGGGGCCAAGGGGGGGATATTTATCATTTTATGCACATGAAGTCAGCTAGTAATCTGTGAAATTATTTAAAGGTAGAAGCCTGGTTTGGTGTAAACTTTTCAGAAGAAGTAAGTTTTTGCTTTAAAGGGCAGGTTTGCAGATAATGGCTGACTGCTGCTGTTGCCATTTTCAGAGGCAGTTGGATATGAATAGAGATGGGCGACACTTAGCTAGATGGAGGATTGGGTTCCAGGGGTTCTATCAATATAGTTTCATAGAGCTGGCCACCATGGTTATATCATCTATACTATGTTGTGAATTAAAGCCCCATGCTGGCACACATTTAAGAAGTTGCTTAACTTCAATCAGGTAAATAACCCCATTGACTTCAGAGATAATTCACATGTTTAAAGCTAAGCATGTGCTTAATGCTTTGCTGGAGGTGGGCCTTATCCAGTAGCATCCTTAGCCAATGCCAGCAGGCTTCATAAAAGAGGGAGGAGAAGGGTTATAGCATTAAGCGCAAAGAATTGAAATGATCAGTTCTCTGGTATATGTGATCTTGTTAAAAATTTACAGTCTGATCAACTGAATCTCTCAGATAAAAGAGATGCAGACGTACCTTCAAAGTTCTGTTATCTAATGCTCTATGTTTTGGTCCAAAATACATATGCTGATTCTTTTTCAAAAAACTTTGATTTTTAGCAATTCATTTAAATGCTGCTCACTTACAAAAAGGGAGCCAAATGTTTGTTTCAAAGAGGGAATAGATGATTTATTTTTATACATAACATTCCAGCACCAAAGAGAAGTGTTGACTTCAAAATGACACAATCTCAGCTCAAATTTGTCCCCAAATTTAGGGTTGGTAAAAACAAGACTCAACAGAAGCTAATGGAAATAGGTGTTTCCAGGTTTTTTTTAGAGAGAAAGAGAGAGAAATAAACAGTTTTCTGAGGAGTTTGCAATCTGAACAATGCATTATTGTCCTGTTCTGGGGGAAGCTGAAACTGACTAGAAATTAACTAGAATCAGTAGTGAAATTGACTCATCTATTTACATTGCTAAAACTGTGAGAAAGGCAAAAAGTAAACAAACAGTACCACAATAGTTAAAAATAAATTAAATTTAAAAAGGCTTTCAGCTTTAACCATTCAAGCTATTATTAACAACAAATATCTACATTTTAAGTTACATGATTTATAGACTGATTTAGGCCCCTTAATTACAAAGTATTATATAGTAATCCATGAGACAAAATAAATTCTATACACATGTACACAAATGCATAGGTGTGTGTGCATATATATATATATATAATACATGTATCTCTGCTATAAAATGTGATTATTTTGTTGCTAATTTGAGTAGTTCAAACCTAGATTGGGCAAATCAAAGTTAATTTTGCCTGGGGCAGAACCCAGAGACCCTAGCATGGGGAAGAAGGAGGCAGTGGGGGCAAATGGGTGGCGCACACAGTCCCTGCCATGAGGGATAGAATGGGGGCAATGGTGTGGGTGGAGAGGGACATGAGGGGAGAACATACAGAGCCCTTGCATGAGGCAGAAGGTGGGCAGAGTTGCAGGGACTCACTGAAACAAAGTGGCACAGGAGGGTGTCTCACAGGAAATGGAGGAATGCCAGGAACCTCTAGCAGGTGCTGCATCCTAGTAGTAAAATAACGCATTGCTGTTGTGGCAAGTGTCTTAGTGAATAAGGTTGTTATGGCATTTAAGGAAAGAGCTTGCCTCTCTAATCCTACTTTACTCATTTGTCCCTGCGCTTCCTGTTGGTTACCGTCTAGGAGCTGAGTCTCAGCTTCACCTGTGCGAGGCTTAACCCACCTGCTCCAGCTGGAGGAAATCAATTCAATGGTCACGTGACTGGGAGCAAGTGACAACAGAGGAGAGGGATGGGAAGGCAGGTTGTGTTCATTCAGGGTGATCAGAGCGGGAAGAACAGCCAGGAAAAGACCTGTGAGGAGACCGAGGCTGAGTAATTCTCTAGAGCTCCTAGTTAGAAAAGGAGCCAGAGCAGGAACCAGGGAGGAAGGCTGGAGGTAAGGTGAGGAAGCTTCACTTGAGACAAGACTCAGAATCTGGAACCAAAGGCCTAAGCCAGCAAGGAAAGCTGGGGGAAGAATTTTCTGGTATGAGGAACTTTAAGTTGATAACTGAGATGCTCATTGGGGTCAGGTTAATGAGAAAACACCTGCAGCATGAATATGATTAGCTGGGGAAGAAGAGAAACTGAGGCAGCAGCAGGCCAAAAGCCAGGCCAGATAAACCTTCCTACAGCTACCATTGTTCATCCTCCCTGCCCAGCTGCTGTTACAGGCTGTTTTAGAGCATTTCCTCCTTACCTACTACTACTTTCTCAGGTCATTTAGTAGTTCAGGTCTTGGCATGTTTGTTCTTTCACAACTGGTTGAAAGAGTTCTGCAGGAGGCTTAGTCAGACCTCCCACCAGCTTCATTGCCTCTTTCTCTAGCTCTGTGTGTGAAACGGAAGAGAAAAGTAACCACCCCCTGATATTTCATAAAGTGTTTTTTTATTTCATTTTTGGAAATTGGACTTTTGGAATTTTTTCAAATTGAAATTGAACAATTTTCAAAAATGAGAGGAAAAAAATCTCAATTTTGGAAACAAATCCCACCGTAATTGGCAGGGTGCCATTTTCCTTCCCCCTCTTCCCCCACGCAAAAAAAGATAAATGAAAACCAAACAATGAAAAAAAAAATAAAGAAAAACTCCATTTCAAAAGTTCAAAACCTGGAAGACTGAGAAAAGAGAAATTGTTTGAGAACATTTTAGAAAAATGGGCAAAATTGTCAGTTTTGGAATGGGGAAAAAACCAAGATTCACAAAAAAATAGAACCTTTTAACAGGTTCCAAAATATGAATTGACTCTGCTTTCTAGGTGGGAAAAAATAAAAAATAGATCCATAGACAAATCATTACTGCACATTTACATGGCACATCTTATGCTCCCCTCTTCCAAAAGAGCAGGAATAAAGCAAAGAATAAGACTTTCATTAAAAATAAAGTCAGCTCTGTAAATCTTTAAAGTTTAATTTGTAAACTCATCTTGTGAAACCTCTCTTGTGTTTAGACCTAAAAGGCCAGATTTATGGATTTGAACTCCAATGGGTTCACCTGTTAAGTTCAATTCAGTTAAACTTACTGCTTAAATAAGGAGGTATGGTATTCTGTGAACTGTTCATTATCATGACCTTACTTGCACCTGCTTTCTTGTAAATTGCAAGATAATACACTTATATTTCAGTGCCGTTAACTGTACAATCAGATAAAACCAAATTACCTGTCCTCCTATGCCAGCTTTGTCACTCACTCAAAACAAAAGTGAAAATAAAAGAAATGTAGTTTAAGATTATTTTAAGCTAACTTCTTCTAAACTGTTTACTTGGCCTCATTTATTTTAAAATTAATGCACAGTGAGAAATTCTGCTTCCATATACTCTCCTGCAGTTCCAACAGTCACAAAGGGGCAGATTTTAGCCCTTTGGACCAATTCTGGTACTCTGTAGTGTAAATAACATTCCTGTTAGATGATGGGAACTCTTTATTTAATCTGGTGCACAGAAGAGTTCTATTCTGTCTAGAGATGCATGTAAGACTCAGCAATAGGACTGACATACACAGATGGGGAGAAGAGAGCACAAAATGCTGTTGATTGTAACCAAACATTTAGAGCAAGGACCAGGTGTCATGTCTATTGCAAACTCTGCCACTGGCTTGTTCGGTGACCATGGGCAAGTCACTTAATCTTTCTGTTCCTTAGTTCCCGAGCTGTAAAATAAATGGACTAATTGATGGAAGGCTGATCTTGGGTCTAAGGCACTGGATTAGGACTCAGGAGATCATGGTTCAGTTCTTGGCAATTCCTGGGTGACCTTGGGCAAGTAACTTAACATCTCCGTGTGGTAGTTTCCCATCTGTATAATGGGGGTTATTATCCTTTTATAAATGTCTTGTCTATTTAGAGTAACTCCTGGGACGGTGCAGGCACTTAGCACAGTGGGGACCCCATCTCAATTAGGAATTCTAGACACTAAATGTAATACGAATAATTCCCCAGAGATATGTGAATGTGAGCCATTTAGGGTTTGGTCACCCTTTTTTACCTGAGTCTCTATCCAAGTGAGGAGTCCTATTAACACAGGTGTGGAAGGATTTCATAAGGCTTGTAGTGTTGAGTTTGCCCTCACAACTTAATTAAAAAATGCTCCTGCTAACTGCTTTTACGAACAGCGGCACACCTTGACTTGTTTTGTTTTAAATAATCTCGGTCAAGGCACTCAAAGGACACTCATAACTTTGCTTTTAAGGCTGTGAGGAGAATTTTCTTAAGTTGTCACAAAGTGGCATCATTTCTGCTTCCCGCCATGAATCTGTGAAGCCCCTATGGTGTGTGTCATCTCCATAGTAGGATCACTGCTGGGTACCTACACGTGCTTATATGAGGACTATAAATCCCCATTCCCTAGCAAAGTACACTAAGCGATACTGGTAGATAGTGGATAAGATTAAGTTAATATTAATGTAAGCAGATCTCTTTGAGAAATGAGCTATAGGCTACTTCAGCCTCCCTATAGTATGACTGCTTTATGGGGCAGGGGTGACATTTCCCTCCAGTGTTCTGCACACCTGCCCCTCTGTGGATGATCTATTGGTGGATCCTCAGAGCCACTCTGTGCCCCTGATGTTTATTTTGCTACAATCTATGCTCCAGCATCCTCCATAGAATTATACACCTTGTTACCTGCCCCATCTATGGGTCAGCTACTCCCAACCTTCCTTCCTGGGACAGGATCCCTGAGAACTGAAACTCATCATGTTTCCCAGTCCTCCGACAGGATTTCCCCCCTGGATAGCACAATTTGGCCTGTATTTAAGGGCACTATAGAAAATTCCCCTCGGTGCTGCGCTATGACTGCTGAACTGTTCATTGAGGTTCTCCCTGAGCGCCACTCTTACTGTGTTGCCCTTTATTACAATGTCCATGAATGACATGGACCCTGGGGCCTTGATGCAGCTGTCCTAGGGGGTTCCCTCATGGGAAAGGCTGTGCCGTGCTGATACATGAGCAGTAGCGAATGGTACACAGCATGTGGATGATGATAAATTGGTTGGCTTTCATTTTGGTTTTTTCATGTCCCGAGTTGCTGCTGTTCCTGGCACAATAACCAGCTCTACGAATGTTTTCATTCATTCCTGAACCTTTTCTTTTGGAGAGATACAATCAAATGAATAGATCCAGTACAAATCAAGATTATTTCAGTTCATTTCCAGAGTAGAGAAATGTCTGCTGTTGCTGATCCCTCCCTGCTCTCTGATTAGGTGTCCAGCGTTGAAAGGTGAGATGACTCTATGACCTGGGCTAACCTTACAATTTCTTGGAAGGTCAGAGAGTCACAGCTGCCCATGATAGAGAATACACCCACGGCGAGGCTGTATTTGACTATGAAAGAAAAACAAAATCAATATCAAATGATAAATGATATTAACCAGTTGACTGCAGTCAGACTTTCCAGGTACCTATGTACCCCTGTTGTGCTGCTGTGGATATGTCCAGTCTTGTCAGAAGACAGCATTAGAGAAAGTGCTGCCTTTAGGCCACCACTGCTTGGCAGCAGGATGCATGCGTTAGAGGCCTGAAATATTGGAGAAAAGGGGCAGTTAGATTGACACTCGGGGAGCCAAGACTAAAGAAGGGGAGAGGATTTGTAGGAAAGGAAGCAGGGGATAAAGTGACAATCTAGAAGCATAAAATGTAAGGATAGCAAAGCATTCACATTGAACTTGGAAGGTGACGTCTCTTTACCTACAGAACAGGTATAGCCGTGGACGTTTCCCTACCACAATGTCTCGTTCCCAACCTGCGGGGACCACCCCTAGAAGTTGCTGACTCAGGATGGTTCTAGGGTCTTTCGGACAGGAAAGCTCCCACCCAGCGATGATGGTCCACAGCTATAACCCCACCTACTCATAAGAGGCAGCAACCCCGCCCAAGGGGTGGGAGTAACAGACCTTCCCACTCCACCCAGTTCCAACCCAGGGACGCTCCTGAGCCCACCACAGACAGCATTTGCTACCTGTGATCCAGTGAACACCCTTCCCTGAGTTGCTTCCTACTGCTCCAGTCCTCCTTGAGGTGCCTCACAGCTTGTGGTTGTCCCTTGCACCCTGGCCATAGGCCTAGAAAGTTCTGCCTTTGTGCAGCGGTTTTTCTCCTGGAATCGCAGCCTCCTGGGGTGGTCGCTCCATAGCAGTGAGTATGAGTCTGCCTCTCTCTGCCAACAACCATCCTGTGCTGAAGAGCCCCCCTATTAAGCTCCTCCTCAAACTGGACCATGTCCACCTGCCGTGGGGCTTCCCGGCCCTGGAGTTGTTCCTGTACCCCATCTCCCTAGTGTGGGGTGTTGTCACCCCATCACAGACCTCTAGTTCAGCCTGTAGGCCTTTTTGGTCTGTGGCTTTTCTACTTAGTTTGTCTGTTGTTGTGAAGTCACCCACTTATTTTATATAACAGGCCACTGCCACTTGTCATAGTCACCCTTGTGACCTATAGGTGAAAGGCTCCATTCCATTCCTCTCAGCCACCCAGGCCATCGGCTGAAGAACATTTAGATAAAGTGGATCTTCCCTTAGAACATGCACTTCTAAGCACCATAAGAACCAGCACCTTTTGATTTCTCTTCAGTTTTGTCTCCATGGCCTCTTTAATCTGCTGAGACTACCAGTAAGGGTGCCATTGCAGTGTGGGTTTTTGCTATGTAGACATTTGACCACTGGAAATGAGACTAAACCCACCAAATTATTTTGCCATTTAGCTATCAGATGATAACTACTTTGTGGCTAGTACCAACTTGACCTGGATTCAAACTAGCAGCCTAGAGGAGAACAGCTTCTTAGCCGAAGCCAGCATGTTGGCTGGTCAGCTAATACACCTCCTATTGAACATGATACGGCATGCTGCTGTTTATGAATAAAATGACATGGATGCAATAATTTATCCCAGTTGGAGTGCTGGGAAAATGCTCCCTGTAACCCATAGTAACAAAAGTAAGTCCTACACATAACAAAGCACATGCAAATTCTGTTTTACGTATTCATTCTTATTCTGGTTTATTCTGCAAGCCTGGTGAGAAAATTTAAAAGCAGAGATATGACAGCAGTCAGAACATGGGGTCTGACAGATGTATGTTCTTATCTCCTGCTTTGTTGTTTTTCTGGAGTCTATTCCTCATGGCTGATTACATTTGAACTGCGATGGCATAGAAATCTCTAGTTCCATTTTAGGGTGGAAGTGGTACAGCAAGCACAAACTGGAAAAGAACTAGTGACTCATATGCCTGAACATTCTTGAAAGTTAGCAGGAAAATAAATATTGATGCTGTCAGTAGTAACGCAATAAATGAAAAGAAAATGTAATCATTTAGTGGCTGATCCTGCATTCCTCATGCCACCCAGGACCCACAGTGACTTTAGGGGTAGCTGTGTTTATCTAATGAATGCAGGATCAGGCCTTTGCAAGCTGATATTCTCTCCTATCAGGGACTTAGGGGGAAGGAAGAAGGGAAAGAATTGCCTTTGGAATTTGCAGTGCATTCTTTAGCAATAACTAACAAAGAAAACTATTTCACCATGGTAACAAGCCTTCCTCTCCTATGAAATGTGCATGCACTTAGGGTGAGTAAACTTTCCTGTAGTTTTAGTTTGCTCAATAGTCGTTTATAAAAAAGCCTACATCATTGGTTATTCACGTTTTGAGCGAAATTCTGCACTTGGGTGAGTGCATGCCCATGAAAACCAATGGGTTAGATACACCTCTCTTGCATTCTCACTCATTTCTCAGTCCATTAGTTTGGTGGAGGTGCAGAATGGGCATGGGGTAGGCCTGGTTCTTCTGAGATCTTACCTACCAACCCAAAAGAGTATTTCCAACTGCTTATTTTGCACTTGCTCATTCCTTCTGTGTCCACTTGTCAAGACCCAAGCCTCCAGCGGTTACATTGCCCTGCAGCAGAATTGTCACACCTCGCATGCTATTATAAGGAGAGGAGAGGAAACACAGAAGGATGAATTCAGATCCCAGCCTGCAAAAGAAGGGGAAAGCACTCAATTTCAAATGCACCCCCTTCTTTCAAAGTGCAAAGGTATTTGACACCTTCTGAAAAAAAAATTATTATAAAAATTGGGGGCCAGATTGTCAGCTAACATAAATCTGCATAGCTTCATTGACGTTGACGGAGCTCTGCCAATGCACTTTAGCCGAGGATGTGGTCCTTTGGGTCCAGTTTGAGCCTGTTACTTAGGGAAAACACCCCCTGAAATCAAGTAAAACGCTTCCCAAACAGCCAATCTACAGTCAAACAAGAACCTTACTTTGCAAAGTTAAACACGTCTGCTGAACCTGAGGCATTGCTTTTCTGAGGTCATTAACGGCAGCCTTGCAAACCTCACTCATTTACAGGCAGCTGCATTGAAGTCAACAGGACTACTTGTGTGAGTAAGGACTACCTGCAGAAGCCTGGGTTTGTTAGATAGGTTGTTAGCAGAGCCAGCTATTGGGACTTAGGAGTTTCTGGCTCCCACTCCTATACTCAATCCTTAGACTATAGGGTTAGTCTCCTCTTCCTTCAGGTCTTTGCAGCAGTAGCTGAACTGATTTGAACATTGATCTGAACCCCATGGGATCCCTAATGAAATGAACCCCCTCATTGCCCTTTAATTCCTGTTTTATTATTACTAACTAGCAAAAGATTAGCATTCTCCCTTAAATCTTGCATAAACAATTCAATGTGCCTTTGAAGCATAAGCTTCTGTTCACATACGGAGTAGAGTTTGTTAGCTGCCTCCTTGTGATTAATATCCCTGTGTTATCAATGCCCTGCTAAGTAAACATTAATTGTATTCAAACGAATAAAAAAAATTATTAAGTGGCTGTAGATTAATATGAGTGGCAATACAGCTCATCTGCCACAGGACAAATCCTTGCCTCTAACAAAAAGAATTCAGAGCTGAAAATAAATGATAAAATTTGATATACTACCATAGTAGCAGAGCTACCATTAATATAGCCTCCTTTAACATTTTTGGGAGCTAAAAAAAAATCATCTAGGAAAGAACTAGAGAAGCCATTCTTTTTCATTAGAACTTACACAGACTGCAGGAGACAGACAGGGTAGAGAGAACATTCTGGGAAGCCCAGAGGAATGAATTATCATGATGTTTTTCCCACTTGATTATTATTAATAATAATATTGTTGTCCCAGAGGGACATATGGGAAATACAAAACCTACTATTGTTCAACTCCAGCCTCAAAGCAAAAGTAGCCCTTATCCAACATGAATATGTCACCTACCATGAGATGCTTTTCCAGCTTCTCCCTGACTGTCAGTACCACCATTTACATTTAGATGTCCAGCTGACACTTCTGAGCAGTAGGAAACAGTATATACGTGTCTGTGTCTCTGACAAGGGAAGGAGGCAGAAGAGCATGTAAGAAAAGGGCTAGGGGTGGGGAAGGTTGGTTTGCGCAGTACCCTGGGGCTAAGAAGACTTGGGGTCAATTCCTTGCTTTCCACAGACTTCTTTAGTGGTCTTGGGGAAGTTGCTTAGCCTCTCTAAGCTTCAGTTTCCCAGCTTGTAAAATGGATCAGAGATGGACAGAGCAAAGGAGCCTGTGCAGTTTTCCTCAAGCCCCTGTCTTGGATTTAGCAGCACTGCAGTACAAAGCTGCTCCAGGCTCAATCCCCAACACACCTGGGATTTATGCTATTTAGCACTGTAATTTATTGGTGATCTAGAGTCTCAACCAAGTCAGAGGCCCACCATGCTAGACATGTCACCCACCCATGGGAAAGGACAGTGCCTGCTCCAAAGAGCTTGCAATATGTATATAACCCTCAGCTCAGTCCCTCGAGGGTGGGGCGAGTACACGGCAGAACTGTCCCTTGTATGTTGTGTGACTTGGCAGTCTCTAGGGAGGAGAGTTCCCTTCATTAGCTGGTGAAGAGACTGAATTACCTCTGCTCCCTTTAACCCACTCAGGAGAGAGCTGAGACTCTTGGCCAGGAGCCAGCGGGAAGATCGTGCTGTGATTGTACTCTTGTTTCTAGCTCTAGATAGAAAACAATGGATTTCGGTTTCCATTGATCTCCTTTCCCTAACCTCCAAAACCACAAGCACATCCTCAACCCTGCTCAACCCTGCTCCCACTGAAGTCAATAGGAATTTTGCCATTGACTTCACAGCAGCGGAGCAGGCTCTTAATAAACTGTGTATGCAATAAATTAGTTATTACGCCAATATCTACTTTTATCTCTTCCTCGCCCTCATTTAATTTTTGCTTTCATCTCCTAACCTGTATCTCTGTTTTCTTTGTGACTAATACACTTGAAAGCCACCTATACAATGTACAGTACTTATAATGACTGACCGGATGTTTGCTTTCTGTTAACTGAATCAATATTGATATTGCTAACCCTAAAATTCACATGTGCAATAAAAAAATAAACAGACTGTCTTTGTTGTTCATGAGTAATTGCATATCAAGTACCTTTGAGCAAAATTGGTATGTAAAACTGCTCAGGGCTGGATGGGAATACTTCCTATTTACATGCCTCTATTATAATGGATAGCATCTGGGCTTTTTTTGGTTTTGGGCAAATCTTTATCAGGAAAATGAAATCAGAAGCAACATGGCCCCTGCAAGGTGAATGCCTTTAAATGATCATTTGCACTTAAATAAAGTGGCCGTTCCATCCTCCCAGTCCTATGTGCCAGTCACCGATTTTAATTAATCCTGCCATCGTCCAGGTGAAGCATGCATGACACACTCCAATGCAAATGCCAGGAGGGGCTCCAGAGTGCCATCTGCAGGAGCAACAATAGGAATTCAGAGGAAGCGCCCATTCTTAAATGAACTGTCTAGCTAGCATCCGTAAGGCAGGATTCAGAGGCCCGTTGAAGGGGTCTCCTAATGAACAGAGCATGTGCCTCTGCAAAGGGTTATAATAAGACCTAGAACCTTTCATTCAAGAGTGTCAAAGGGGCATATTGAACTGGCTTGGGGATTGATTTATCTAGGGCCTACATCCCATTATACACATGCAGCAGGTGCTGGTGTGAGGGTATGCCACCCTTTTTGGAGCATTTATCAGAAGTGCTGGGTAGCAGATTTCCCCACAATGGTTCCTGGAAACTTCGCTTGGCTTCTGCCTGTGTCCCCCCACAGCTCCGTGTACCAGCTGAAGAGACGGAGTAGAGTTTGACTTACAACATCCCATGCAGTTAAATTGTGTGGTGTGAATTATACGGAGCCCATGACATAACAGAGTGAGTCATGGCATGAATATACTTGGGCCGTTACAAGACATGACACAATTTGAGTCCAGCCTTGCGAGGTGCTGTACATTCTCTACTCCCATTCGTTCTTGGGTTCTCAACACCTTGCAGGCTTGGACCTCTATGTGCTTTGTTGTTCTATCACTTTTGCAAACTTTAAAAAATAATTTCCCTAAAATGACATAAAATATTAGACTTTACAGTCATGTACCAGCATGGAAGTTATGTATAACACCCACATGTGATTACACATAGAAATTTACTATAACTGCCAATTCGTTATCTGAATTGAACACAATTTACACCAGATCAGCATATGGCCTTAAATGATTGCAGTGTTATGGTACCATTTAAGCAAAGTGTTGTCAAATTAGCCCATGAGGGGAAAGGAATAATTTTCTCTTCATGATAGGGTTCTGTTTTCTATGAAAATATACTGAAAATACTTAGCACACTATGTGAAAACAATGCAAATGAGTTCTTTTTCCTCCTGAAATAGCATAGTTCTGGTTTCAGTACTCACTTTGCCTTTGAGAGAGGGGGAAAAAAAAAAAGCATTAACGAGAAAGTCGGGTCTTTTGAGGTTATGACACCTACGGTAAGATGTGGTTAATCTAAAAAATTGTGCATGCTTCATCCTTTTCCGCTACTTATTTGTGTATAGTCGTACCAGCTGACAGAGGCAGAGAGAAAGTTCCATCACATGTCACTGTCATTAAGGCCTTTCTAAGTTTAAAAGATCAAAAAAACCAAAAATTAACTGTGCATAGTTCCAAATAGCTACACTATTGTCCCACCACTACATCTGTTTCAGCATAGCCACTTTGTAACAGCTTGCTTGTGTGTGGGAGGGAAGGGGAATCAATTACTTTTCTGAATTTAGGGTAAGGGCAATTCTGATCTTTCTTCATCATGCAGGCTTCCTGGCCTTCCCTTTTGTTTCACATACCCTCTTATGTGCCTACCTGTTTGGAATTCTCCCACAATTCTCTTTTATGTTGCATGGTGGTAGCATGCCAGCTGGTAGGAGGGAATTTATGTCTGTTCGCTTTCTGAATGATCACAAATTTGATCAAAGAAAAACATCTGCTTTTCAATTTACCTGGTCGAGCGCAATCCTCAGAGTGTATTTAGTGTACCTACATCCTCTAATGATTACAGCATTTTATTGTTTTATGGCTAAAGCTAACATGCAGTCATTGTACTGTTACCGAGAGTTGTTGGTAATATACAAACATACACAGTAGAACCTCAGAGTTATGAGCATCAGAGTTACGAACTGACCAGTCAACCACACACCTCATTTGGAACCGGACGTATGCAATCAGGCAGCAGCAGAGAAAAAAAGAAAAAAAGAAAATACAGTACAGTGCAGTGGTAAACATAAGCTACTAAAAATATAAAGGGAAAGCAGCATTTTTTCTTCTGCATAGTAAAGTTTCAAAGCTGTATTAAGTTAATGTTTAGTTGTAAACTTTTGAAAGAAAAACCACAACGTTTTGTTCAGACTTATGAACATTTCAGAGTTACTAACAACCCACATTGCCAAGGTGTTTGTAACGTTCAGATTCTACTGTAACTCAAACTACATATAGTACATGGAAAGTGTATAAGAAACTCTTTCAAAATCGGAAGGATAGCGTCCCACGTTCACTTTGCACAGGTGCTACACAAGATGCAAAGAAAGTGAGAATGAATTCAGTGGAAAGGAAGAACACATTTGAATATTTTCATGAATATATTAGATCTAACTAGCTCATTAAACAGGTATTTAAGCACATACCTGATGTAAACCACAGAGATAGTGTCCCTATCTTTAATGGGACTATTTGTACACTTAAACACAGGCGTGTGCTTACATAACCACTCCATTAACACCCTAAACATATGCGTAGCATTAAACACACAAGTAGGCCAATTGATTTTAATAGGATTATGTACATATATAAGAGCTTGGCTGAGTTAGGGTCTCATTCATTCCTCATCACATATCTAGAAAGTCTAACTATATATTTCTGGGCCCTATGTTTATGCATCAGCTGTTAATGACTGAGGAGGAGATTCATTTCTGTGTTCTTGTCCTTAAAAAAAATCATGAAAGAACCAGTGTTTCTCGAATTGAAATTTGTGTTAAACAATAATATGAATTCACCAACACTAGAGTCTCACTATTTGAAAGTAATTAAAGTGCTCAGCACATCTCAGGATCAAGTCCAAAACACACAATATTAATTATATTGTTAGGTACTGCATGTGATTTGCATAATACGTTAATCCAGTAACTAAAACATTAATTGTCTTTGACTCCTATTGCACAATAATTAAGGCACCAGAGTCCAGATCCATAAAAGGACTTTAGCATTGCAGCATGCAGTATAACAACACCTGCCTCTTAGGGGCATAGAAAATCACTGGAACAACCCTGAGATTCACAAAGTTTGTCATAGGTTCATAGGCGCATAGGCCTGGGAAGGGTGAAGTGCCTTAGAATGGGATCTGCTTTGCTAGTATGACAGCCACCTAAAGTAGCCAATGAAAGAGGTTGAGGAGAGGGTTGTGTCTTAAGCCCTGCCCTTCTCTCAGAGGTAGGAGCCTAAGTTTGGTCTGCAAGGAGATGCTTATCTCTGCTTGCAATGCACAGCCGGGAACCTGTTCTGGAGTTAAGCAGTTTAGCTGCCTAACCCATTTTTTGTGAGACAGAGCTGGGTGCCTGCCTCAGTCTGCATGGACTGGCTAGAGCAGGTGGTGCCCACTTTATAACTTTTAGCCCAGTGGTTAGAACGCTCCAGTTCAATTCCCCTCCCAGGCAGCAGGGAAGAAAAGAGCTGAACAGCAGAAAAGAGCTGAACACCTCCTCTTAGGTGCATGTTCTAACCATTCAGCTATGGATATTCTGATGGGGGGGGGGCGAGAAGAGCTCGCTAAGTCTCTCCTATTGAAGCTGTTCCATTGTGTATTAAATAATTAAAAAGTCGTTGGCGCAGAGAGTGTGAGAGAATGACTTTATAGTCTGGTGACTAGGGCAGCTAGGGGCCAGCTCCCCCTGCTCCCTTGTTCTTTAATTTTTTGTACACAGTGGAACAGCTTCAACTGGAGAGGCTGAAGGAAGGAGTTCTGCCTAAGGCTATTCCATAGCCGAAAGGTTCGAGCACGCCTCTGAGCGTGCGGAGAGCCCTTCCTTTCCTCGAGCAAGGAATTGAACCTGGGGTCTCCCACATGAGTTCTCTAACCACTGGACTAACAGGCACACCCCATGCAGCAGCCTCATTTTTGTTTCCAACCATCTTTTGAATGGGACCTGATCTGGTAGGTGGTCTCTGAGCATGCCTACTGGGCCTGGCCCTGCATATGAGTTAGCTGGAAGAATGCCTAGCTCCAGCCAGTTTGTGAATCACTCTGGAGCTTAGCTCGGTATCTGGATGCCAGAGGGAGGCAGCAATGTGCATGCTCAGAAGCAGAAACTTAGGCACCAAGGGAACTTTTATCCTGAAAACTTCGGCACCAACTGAGCTGTGTGGATCCCAGTGGAACCTAAAACTGGGATGGACTTAGGCACCCTCATTTCTTTGTGGTTCTGGGCCTCGGTGTCTCCTGTGTTCTCATTGAATTGCATGCCCCCATGCTGTGTTCTCATGAACAGAGAGAATTCCATTCTCATGAATAGAGTGCCCCCAAAACAGGCATTGTTGAGGATAAACTAGTTCAGTTATACAGGACTACATTTTCAAAAGTGACTGGTGGTTTTTGGCTCTTCCACTTGAAACAACTTAAAGGGACCTGATTTTCAGAGAGGGCTGAGCACTTCCATAATATGTCTCCAGTTAGGCTTCCCAAAACTGTGGTACCTAACATCACTTTGTCAGGATGGTGAACTGGTTCTTTAAGGGGGTTGGGCATCAGCTGCCCCTTTGGCCAAGATCAGCCCACCTTGCCAGCTGAAGGGAATAAGTCCTGGGGGTCACATGGTAGAAACTGCTGACTCCGAGCCAGACCTGCTGGTATATAAAAGGCAGACTGAGCTCAAAGAGGTCGTTGTTTCTTGGCTCAGGAGAAAAAATATGAGTTAGGGAGGGTATTAATATTAAGCTGTTTTATTTAGGCTAAATACAGTGTAGACCTTGAGGAAAAGGGGCTGAAATCCCATGTTTGCTGAAAGTTCTTTGATGCACTGGCTGGTGAGTGGACCTCCTGCCTTACATGCTTATATCACAAATAGTAGTTCATAGCCTCAGGTACTGTGTGGAAAGCTGAGTGTGGGCCTTGGATTTAAATTTTATTTTATGCTGTTATTTGTAATCTTATTTTTAACCTATGTAGTGGGGAGGTAAAGTCAATTTACTTGCCAATTCTGTGCTACAGAACACAGACCATGAATTCATATCCTTGCAAGAGACAATAGCTGGACTTCCTATGGGAACTCTTTAAATACTAAAAGTAGAAATTATAATAGGATTCACTTGCTTTCTCTTCTTAGGAATTCAATATTAGTCTTCGCCATAAGACCAGTTTTTCTCACACATGCACACCCTTAATAGTTTCAAATGTATAGTCTAGCTAGGGTGCATTGTAACTGCTAACATCACTAACTAGAGATTTGTTCATTTCCTTATATATAACATATGCACATACATTACAAAATAAATACAGGGCTGGAGATGTATGACAATGGGAGAGCTTCTGCTTTCACGTAGGCTCACCCTGCATATTATATTGGCAGTTAAATAAAACATGTAGCTATATTACACAATCAGTTGTGTCAGCATTGACAGTGGTGAGCACACACACAACTTCAAATTAGAAAGCAATCCTGACAGTTACTGGAACGGCTAGGCTCACGGTGTCTTTGGTTCAAGGCTGCAATGCATGTCAGGAAGATATTGGGCCTCCACCCTGAGATTCCTCCTTTATGGAGTCTTTCCTGTCTCAATCCCACTTAGTGCACTGAGTGCCAAGCCACAGATCCAGTCTGGGTTACCTCAGGTAGTGCTATCTTCTCCCTGCCAGGTGGGGTTAGACTGGAGTGGTGCTCCAAGTGGCAGCCAGTTTTGTGCCCTGACAGAACTTGGTACTGATTGGCCAGAAGTGTCCAGCTCCTGACTGGGGGTGGAGGTGTGTATATGCAGCAATGCTGCGCTAAATGAGCCCTTCCACTCCACTTCGAAACTGCTACTGAGCATGGTTAAGTACGTCCTGTCCTCCCTCTAGCGTACTGAAAAAGCACTTGTTTGCAGTCACTCAAGCCTTCTATCATGCCACCAGGTCTGGGAAACGTAGAGACAGCAGCTGTGCTTACAGCAGTAAGGTTTTTTGGCTACGCACCATGAGATGAGGAAAAACAAAGAGGGTTACACAAGTACGACGTGGGTCAGTTCATGTAGCAAACCCCTCTCAAGGTGACTCCTTGCGTACACTCTCACAAGTGCGCTGCTTGAATTGAAGGAGTCAGGTTCTAGTGGTGTACACAGAACAAACCTTGCAGCATAGGTGCAACCGCTGTAGAGGATGTGTGACGTCTGTCTTCTTTTAATATCCTGCTGGTATTCCCCTCCCTCAGGGTGTCTGTAGAATTCATGTGCTCTCACACCTGCTATCGCCCAGCCTTTTTATACAGTTGCATCTCTGTCTGCTTATTACTTATTTGTCATGGTTACATTAAAAGGTCATCAGATGCAATGGGGCCCGTGTTGTGCCAGTCACTCCACAAATAGTGAGATAGACCTAGCCCCAAAGAGCTTACAACTGAGATAGACAAGGCAGCTAACGGATGAGAGAATTGAAATTCCCCAACTGAGTCACAGAGCAGCCAAATGACTTGGCCAAAGGCGTACAAGGTGGCTGTGTCAGCGCCTGGAAACAAACATGGTAGCAGTTGAGTGCTAGTCTATCGTCTCAGTTACAAGACCATCCATCCTTTCATGAAGATACTAAGTTAACAGCCAGCCCTCAGTAGCTCAAGAGTGTGATTTCATGTTCATAAGTGGAGTTTGTCTTTGGACAATGGAACCTGGAATGAAAGTGCGTTTTAATTGCAGGAGATGCTGTGATGAGTATCAAGAGTGTATTGATGGCTAGAAAGAAAAGGGAGGGGGAACGGGGTACACCGTCAATAAAGTCAATAGTGTGTGGCTAGACCAAACGTATTGTCTCTTTATATCCTACTGACAATAGAGTAACCTTTTCAAAATAACAATTGAGCTAGCTGGGGCTGGAGCCCAGCTCTTGAAATGTGCAGTGCAAGGCAGATACTTGTGGATGTGCACATGCTTGTCTGTAGGTAAACCTTCTTATGCATAACTTCGGTCTTTTAAAATAAAGAATATCCCTTGAGGACTCTGTATCTGGGCCTGCTATTGATCTAGACCTAAAACTCCTACTAATTTCCGGGAGAGTTCAATGCATGAGATAGCAGGATGTCCTAGCTCCCATTCTATTGATGCCTCCCTCTTCTCCCTCAATCCCTTTCTCATTTAGCAATACGCTAAGGACAAGATGTCTGGGATCCCTGACACCTGTTTGCTACCCTCTGTGTTGAGAACCCTCGTTCTGTGCTCTGTGGTGGAATGGATTCTGTGATGAGCTGACTTTGTTCCTTTTTTTTTTTTTGCTTTATATTTGCTGCCTCTGTTCTGAGGAGCCTGTGGAAAGGAACTAGAAGAGTTGCTAAAAACTAAAAATAACTCAGCAGAGGAGTGTTCAATAAGTTAGCTTTAAAATGACGCATGGAAAAGGCTGAAAGCAGGCTCTGTACAGCTTGTAGAGATGTCTGCTTCGCTTGCATAGATTGTGCTCTTAAACTGGAGAAATGGTCTAACACGGATAGCACCAGGCATATAGTTAGGACTATGCATCTTCCGAGCACTTTGGAAACATTAACACCTCAGAGAAATTTAGGCAGAGATATTAGACTGACTTCAGAGTGACTAGAGTAAGCCACAAGTTATGGGGAGTGTGTCAGAATTGAAACTCAAATGCAGGAGGTCTGGGATCCTGCCTTCTGTAATTAGGCCACTATACTGTGCTTCACTCTAGCAATAACACCAATATCTATATAACGCTTCACACCTCCGTAACAAAACGTCACAGCCTGCTGTGAGGTACAGAAAGAGATATCACCCCCATTTTGCAGGGGATACAAACAGGGCTACATCTTATCCTGGAAGCTCCCTAAGTGCGTTCTGAAGAGAGGAATTAAAATATTTCTAGGTCCTACAAAGGAGAAAAAATATCAAACCAAAATAAACACAAACTTCCATGGAACATAACAAACATTCAACATTATTTTGATCTTTGTATTGCAGAGGGCCAAACCAAGATCAGTGATGCACTGTACCAGAAATGTGCACACACATAGTAAGGAGCATCCCTCCTCTGGAGAGTTAAATAGACAAGACAGACAACAGATGGGAAACAGGGAGTTTTATGGTTCAGATAGCAATGCCTATAGGTGAGGTCACTTAGCACTTCCTACTGTAAGATCCTGTTTTCAGTTCAGTTGTTTGAGCTGAAATTTTCTATGCCGGGTGTCTCCCTCAGGCTTTTTTTAAACATTTTGGCAAAAATGGCACAACCACTTCTCAGAACAACAGAGGACAATAGAGACATACACAGATTGATGCTGACATATTTCCTGAGAGCTTTGTGGTAGAAGAAGAAGTTCAGCAGGGATTGAATGAGGAGACAGTAGTGGTCGGGGGAGCCAGTTCAAAAGGGCTGTTTTCATGAGTACAACCAAAACATAAATTCAAGGAAATCCCTTTTGTTTGCATGTGGAAGATCAGCCATTCACTTAATACATTTAAATGCCACAGTGCCCTGAGTCTAATCTAGCGCAATTGCCTATTACTTACACATTGAGCAAATTCCCCTCTGTCCAGAGCCAACTCAAGCTATCTTAAGACTCTCTTATCCTAGTTTGTTTAAAAAAAAATCCACAGAAATACAATAGATGGTAAAAGAGAATCGCATTTAAAATAGAGAGAAAAACTAATTTCTCTACAAAACTATTTACGAAAGTTAAAAAAAAAAAAAAAAGAGAGAGAGAGAGAAGGATTAGCTGGAAAGAAAACGGAAACCTGCTCTTGACTGAGGGTTTTTTTTAAAATGTGCACTCCCTTGACTGCGCGGTCATGGCTTGGCGCACTTTCAGACATTAGGCAGCATTGTGAAATTCCATGATAGGAGGGCTTCCTTTGAGCTGGCCAGTGTAGCTTGAAGAGAAATTGCACAGTACTTCCTCTCACCCATGGCTAACCACTCTTTTCTGAATGAATGTGCTCCTCATTTAAAAACAATGTGACCTTTAACCTTTCTGACTCATTCATTTGCTATTCCAATGCAGCTGTCAGAGCAAGGTGAATTTGGGAGCAAGCTGTACACAGGTCTGTGTGCAAAGATGTGAAAGAAAAACCAGAAGCTGCAGCTAGCTGGGCACACGCTGGATAACAATGCAGACTAGGCAGTGTAGGATGAGCTGATATTCTCTCGATTGCACTGCAAATTAAATGAGGAACGTCACATAGCTAATAATCCATTATAGTGATTCATAATTATTCTCCAGTTCGACAGCGACTAATCATTGCTTGCCTAAGTCGGTTTGCTATGTACGTCCCGAGTGGCAGTAGAACCATGCAATTAGTAAAATGACCCTCTCACATTTAGTGGAATGGATTGACGGGGAGGAAGACATGCCACAGCTAATAAAATACAATCACATACGTTGAGCCAGGTTCACTGGTGTACTCCAGCTGCTTTGTGCGGGTCTGGTGATGCATAGCAGCCATAAACCCAGTTTAACCAGGATTATAGGTGCTTTGCCTCACTGTAGTGGCACGAAACAGCTGGGCCATGCCAGTGAAGAGGCTAATTAGCTGGGCATCTTTCGAGGGCACAGTGCAGATGTAGAGCTTTGGGCATTAAGTGCAAGATACGAATTCTAGCAGGGAGGGCAGTGGAGCTCAGTAAAGTGGTGATATGGAAGTTTCTGCTCTCAGGTACGCTCGTGTAATTACAGAAACAACTCCGCCGATGTGAAGGTTTTTATGCTGGTGTCAAACCCAATGGGAGAGGAGAATCAGGGCCACTATGTCTTGCCAAAGGTCCAGATTGTAAGTGCTCCTTGAGTGAGGGTGTGAAAGAAGCCTCCCTCCCGTGTGAATGGCTTTTGTACTGGCCACAGAAAAGCAGTCTGTGAGCAGGGCTGAACTCTCCCTTCCATCCCGCGCCCAGTGACCGAATTCCCCAAAACAGACTGAAAAAGAGGCTGGGCTATGGCCTGTGCCGCTCTAGTAACGGATGGTGCAGTGTGCACTCGGAGCAGTTCTGGGAGAGACTGGGCGCCAGTGAGCATGCTCCATCTCAGTGCTCTCCCAGGGGCAGTGTGGTGGCTCCACACAACCACTGTGGCAGGCTGTGGGAGCCTCACACAACCCACTTCCAGTAGGTCTCTTTCTATGGTGTTAAAAAGAGAACCTCCACAAACCTTTAAACGTGGGACAGAAAGATTAAGAGGCACTGCCTCTACCCTAACTGGGATAAGTAAAGGCACTGATGGTTCTCGTTCCCTGAATCCTTAACATATAACACACTGGCCGTGATCTGCAGGCAAGATGCGCAGTTGGCTGGCCACTGGAAGGCATTGGGACTAAGTGGGGGCCTGCTAGGTCTTTGGGGTTCCCAGGTTTTGAGGGATGATGGAGAAGCATGCACTAAGGATCATATGTTGGACACCAGGGGAGAATTGCTCAGGGTCCAGCGTAACTGAGGGCTGAACTTGGCCAGTGAGTCTCGTAAAGTGAGGTGGAGTGGCAAGTGTTTCAGATCTCACCTGGCTAGACACTTTTCTTTATTTCATTCCACAGCATATGGGTCTGAGCCAGCCCCCATTCAATCACAGGGAGTCTTGCCATCAGCTTCTGTTGGCACTGGATTAGGCTTTTCAGAAACGGACTCATTTTGTTAGGCAGATTCCCCTCTCACTGGGCTTTCAAGGTCATCTACTCAGCTGGTGCGGACTGCTGTAACCTCGCGAAAATCATTAGTACTGCATTCATTGATGCCAGTTGAAGATCTGTCCCTAGTCTCTTATATATAGTGCTGGGCTGTTCTCATTCTGGAGAGAAGGGCTTATATGAATTAATTTTTATAAATGGGCTCAGCTCATCCTCCTTTTGTCACTAAAAAAACATCAGTCATGTGTATGTTCAAACCTGGGCATGAGTTTCAGGCCTGTCCCAACAAAGGGGAGAAAAAGTCCTAAAATTACCAAATTTTAGTTTGTAATTTCAGTGCCTATAGCATTACTGTGACTACTAGACCAATAGCTGTTGAAAAGGACATCCACAGAACAGATGAAGCATGGACAGCAGCAATGCAAGCTCTGACACGCTACTCTGTGTTGTAACATTGCTTCATTCATAATTAAAGTGACCCAACTCCATTTTAGATTAATAGAATAATTAAAAGTGGCCTGACTCCATTTTGAATTAATAAGAATGTAGGCTCATTGGAGTGAAGTATAAAATGCTGGCTGCTTTGTGTCAACCCCCGGCCCGCCACCTATTGTAACAGAATCGCTGTGAAACTTACCAGCGCCGGGAGGAGCCGGCAGGTGCTAAGTACTGAAGTGAATGTAATCAGTATGTAGCTTTTGGTAACCCTGTTACAAAATTTCATTAAGATAGTATCCATCTCTGTGAAACTTCGCTTGAATTGTATCTATTCATGTATCACAACAAAAACTCTGTGACTGGAAACTCAGTAAAACAGTATCCATTCATGTATTACAGCAAACGCCCTGTGAAACTTACAAGCCCCGAGAAAAACCTCAACAAGCGTTAAGTACTGAAGGGCAATACAATCAGGATGTAGCCTGTGGGTTTTGATAAACCTGTTACTTGAAACTCAGTAAATTTCAGTTAAATAGCACCCATTCATGTATTATAACAAAATCTCTGTGACTCGAAACCCAGTAAACTGCATTTGAATAGTGTTTAGATATGTATTGCAATGGGTGATTCTTTGACAGCAGCAAACAACAGCTGGACAATTAAGAAGAATAGAATCGGGTTTCTCTGTCAGTTTCGCTGTTTTGGGGTGCAGTCCCCAATTACCTCATCGCTCTTGGAAACTCATAATTGGCTAAGTGGGCATATTGCTGTGTGGAAGAAAAATATAAAAGGTGGTCACAAACAGGAAGTAAACCGGAGTTGTCCCGTATCTTCCTTGGAAGGGCACCAGAATAGCCCTACGTGCAGGCTTTGATCTACCTACCGTCTCTCCCCAGCTTGCCGCTCAAAACCTAAGTATAGAGCGTGTGGCTGCGAAACCTGAGTGTGGCATTGTATCCCACTCAGATGCAAACCCGGGAATTTCACTAGAAAAAACTGAAGTGCTGTTTTTACTGCTGGCAAACCTCACCATTGCAGTGTAAGTATAATAGCATAAGTTTAACCCTTTAGTATAAGCTAGCTTTGTAAGTATAATTGTATAATTGTAACTGTGATTGTGTTTTATATAGTTAAGTTGCTGTATCTTTTAAATTGTAATTGTTAGTGTATAGATTGTTGTTAGTAAAACAAAGTTGTATCCAAAGCAACCCTTGTCACTCCTTATTTGAGGGATCCATACAAATCGAACCTGACAGCAAGCTGGTTCTTGTTGTCACCTCACTCTGCAAACGTGCTTTTACCTGCAGGTCCCACCTCTCAGGCAGGAGATGCATGATCATCCTTGCATCTCTCATTCAGCCTTTATACCTTTTCAAACCCTCAGCCTTTTGATTAGATAATTGGCACCTGTGGCAATCATGGCTGTCTTCATGAAGCCATTAATTTAATAGCCACTGCAAAATTGTGAGATTCAGCTTTGTGACCAAAATATGAAAGGCTCCATCCCGTTCTCCTAGGAATCCAGTCCCCTTGCTGAAGAACGTCTTTATGAACTTGGTTCCCATCTTTGAAGTGCCAGTTCATATTCAATGCTCAGCATAAAAATTCTCCTTTGCTGAGATGCCTACACAAAAACCTTGGGAATTGTTAGGCTGCTGGAGAGCTGAATCCACTGCCTAGGCTATCATGGGATGACTGACTGGATATGGGTCTGAATCCATCTGTTGTCTCTCTTGTCCTATATTTAAATCTTGGGGGAAGGGAGTCATCTGTTCTTCTGTTTGTGCAGAGTTTAGAACAATGAATCCTGGCCCGTAGTTGGAGCTTGTACGCGCTGCCACCCTATAAATCATATTGTTACAGGACCAACATTTAATACATCGGTAAAATAGATATTTTAATGGATGGTGTGGACCGTATCAACACTTGTCAATCAGATCAAATAAGTACAGTACATGCTCTTTGCTTTCCTTGTCTTAGGATCTCTTTGGTTACCCCTAAGCTTTAATTTTACCCTTTGTTCTGTTCTCTTCCCTATTTGATTTTTGTCACGGGTGAACTGGATAACACCACTAGACACAACAATGCTGAGGCAGTTTTCCCTAAAGCTCTGTGATATCATGCTCCACTTCCTCTGGGTTTTATTAGATTCTTCAGGGGATTCAGTTTTTCTAGCAGGAACCTTTGCATTAGCATATGAAATCTTTCATCTCAATAGTATGGGTTTAATTTTGAACACTGCTGCAAGAACTCTAGACTTTAAAGTGTAGTTATAGTTAACCAGGGACAGGCAAGAGGGGGGTAGGAGGAGAAGGGCAACCCTGAGTAAAAATAGCACCTTCTTCTTTGGTTTTCTGCTCCCTGTGTGTTTGTCATAAGTGTTCAAATACGAACACAAACAAGGTTTTAATACATACAAGCTTTCATACAAAGCACCCTTTCTCTTAGGTTCTCAAAGCCCTTCATGAATATTAGCTCCCTACTCACCCCTCTAAAGTAGATAGATAGCATTCTACAGGTGGGTTATCTAAGACATAGATGGTCAAATTCTGCTCTCTTGTGTGGTTTCATTGCCCATTGACATCAGTGGGCAAAGAACAGAAGCTGTCTTAAGGAAGCTAAGGACCATATCTTGGCCCCAGTATAGGTCCAAGGCTGCAAAGGAACTAGTAAAAATGCCCTTAACTGCAGCTGAGGTTTTTCTCTTGTAGGGCAGAAATCCCCTGCTGACGTAGTTACTTTCTGTCAGCCCTCCTGCATGGGGGCATGTTGGGGTTGAAGGAGGCATGGCCAGAATTCACTTCCCTCCAACTAGTGTAGTGTCCACCACTGACCTCACTGCTGTTACTCCTGGTTTACACCCATGTAATTGAGATTGGAATCTGTCCCAATGAGGCGGGGTCAAGAAGAAGCTCGGTCTAAATGGAACTTGACTTCTAGGCCTGTGTCTCTGAGTGGACAAGATAAAAGACCACAATCTTCCAACCTTTACTCTTGCAAGTAGCTTTATCATGGTAGCAAAGTGGATTGTAGTGCAACTTAAGCCGCAGGACTGGACCCACAGACACTTTGGACCAGCTGCTTCCCGTCCTCCACTACAGCCCCTTTTGAGCTGCTCTGGCAGCATAGAGGACATAAACCTGGCTTAACTAACCAATCAATGATCCCTCCAGTGTGTGTGTGGGGGGGGGATTCCTGTTTTGCATACAGCTGCCCACCCCCTATTTTCTCCCAGCCTAACAGGATGGTTGGGGTGTGGACAGAACATCTTGCATGCCAGCAATTCCTGGGTTGACCTAAATCTTCTCCAGGGCCACTGAGTCTGCTCTAAGTTGCACAATGGAAAGAGAGGAGTAAAGGTGACTTATAATCACTTTTCTTCCTCCACAGTTGCCCTGAATGCAGCTCAGCCACAGTTATGGAGTGTTTAGTCCAGTCTCAGCCCAGATAACAGTTTGGGGAAATTGTGCTCAGCATCAGGTTACAAAATAGGAAACGGAAGTCTGGCCTTCTAGGCTCTCAGTAATGCCTAAAGCTGTAAAACCCAGCTGTCTTTCTGTAGAAACTATCTGCAAGGTCAAGGCCACGTGTAAAGTGAAAGAAACAGACTAGCGTACTATATGGGAAGAAAATGTATGAAGCCACTGGCCTACTGAAAAGGGCTGACTCGTGTAATACCTTAATGCACATTGCCTCACTAAATGTCAAGGGCTGGAAACCAAGGCTGTATCCCTTATAAAATATAAACAAAAGCAAACAAAAGTACAGATGTACAAAGATCCTGATCATTAGGTACACCAAACAGCTGTGGGCAGGAACTTTGTGTATGACATACCCAGTTATTTCTCTCATAGGTGAGCTGAAAGGATACAATTGGATTTGCACCCTCTTCTGCTGCTTTATGATATATGAGGAAGGCCGGAAAAAGGTTATCTACTTCTTCCCCCCCACACACTCATATTTAAATTAGAAATAAGAGGAATGTGAATCCTAGTCTTCTCTGATTTTGCTGAAGGATTTAGTGGCTTTCTCAGGAAATGGGCATTAGGCAGCCCTAACACCATAAGTGAAGGCGTAGGACCTTTAACCAAGACATCTTTTCTTTGGAATGCTAATTAGTCATTGATGTAAAATAGCTGTTATGCTTTTAACAGTTTGACTAGAATTTCCATCCCTTCTCTCCTGTTCACCCTTTCCGCATAACTTGGGCTTATTTTATGTAACACGCTGTTCAGTGTATGTTATGCTTCTTCCTCTGTACCTGATGCACAATATATATGAGTCATTTACAGCTCCCAGGTACAGGGCTGAGTCCTTCGACTCCAGCTGTGAAGGTTCATTGTGCTCAAAGGCCTACAGGTCTCTGGTTTAATCCCTATTTAGAACTGACATGAGAGGCAAGATCGTCCAGTGATCAGGCTGCGGAAGAAACGAGGCTTCACTCTGCGTTTTTAGTTGAGGCTTATCAGAGATAGAGACTTTTATTATTTTTAAGAAGCACAAGCACATGCAGAGGGAGAGCCACTGACAGACTTGCCTCTGGTCAGTAAAAGGTCTTCGCCCTCAAGCAGATTTTAGCATATATTTATAGCAGGGTTAGAATTACAGCCTTTGCTCTTCTTATTAGTTAGTCAAGGTTACAAACCCAAGCGAACTGCAGCACAAACAATTGTTTTGATTTAAACAGTTATATTTCTTATTACATTCTCGCTCTCTCTTTTACTTTTTCCCTTTATCTATAAGATATGTTTTTGGATTGAAGTTTAAGAAATTAAATTACACAGTTAAATTACACAGTTTTACTTTCACAGGGCACTAGCCTGGGACATAAGATGTAGGTTCCATTCCTAGTTCTGCCTGGATGCCAATGGGCAAGTCACATGTTTCAGTTCTTAGTTTATAAAATATGAATAGTTTTACTTCCCTGTTTAACAGGAGTGTTGTGTGGATAAAGCCATTAAAATGATGACGTCTTCGATACTGCAGTAGTAGAGGGCAGAAACACATAAATGTCTTAGATAGACATTTGGGGTGTTGCTTTGAGCCCCTCCCTTATAAACCATTAATAAATCCTTTATTAAAGCAATTAGCATTTTTTGAAATGTTTTTGATTGGAGAAGCACAGATTCTTAGAAAGTGTGGTGGGTTTTTAAAAGCAAAATAAATCTTTGCACATCCACTATCCAATATGTGCTTCTAACAGAACAGATTAGTCTTTACATCTTGTGGCAGGAATGGTACCCAGACACAGAAAAAAGTTAAGCCTTGTAGACCTTTGGCTGAAGCCCTCTGCTAAAGTTTAACTCCCTTTTCAATTTTCTTTGGGTTGGGCTTTTTTTCTGTTCCCAATAATCTTGCATGACTGCATCCTTCAGTAAACTCCTTCAGTGCTCATGCTGCTTGCAGAATGAGAGCTAATTGAAAAGCAAAGCAGACTAACACACTTACAGATGTATGGCATTGTATAGGAATGATTGCAGTTAGAGGATAGACCTGCTCAATGTTAAATAGTTTTCCAAAACTGCATAGCCTAAAGAGAGGATGCTCCTAGAACATCAGGCAAGAGATTGGCTGGGAAGCATTTAAAATATCTAGGAGACAATTCCTGGCCACAACTTAGTTCCCTCTCACTTATCACTTAGCGATTAAAGCATCAGTAATAACAAATGTAAGACAGTAGAACTCAGATTACAAACACCTTGGTAATAGCGGTTGTTCATAACTCTGAAATGTTCATTACTCAGAACAAAACATGGTTGTTCTTTCAAAAGTTTAAACCTGAACATTAACTTAATACAGCTTTGAAACACTACGATGCAGAAGAACAATGCTGCTTTTCCTTATTTTTTTAATAGTTTACATTTAACACAGTACTGAACTGTATTTGCTTTTTTCCTTTTCTCTCTATGGCTGCCTGATTGCGCACTTCTGGTTCCAAAATGAGGTGTGTAGTTGACTGGTCACTTCGTAATTCTGGTGTTCGTGACTCTGAAGTTCTGCTGTCATGTGGTTTGGGGAGGGAGAATCAAGGAGATGGATTTATAAGGCTGAATTTTGCACTTGACTATACCAGGGCAACTCCATTGACTTTAGTGAGTTTGCACTTGTATAAACAGCAGCAGAATTTCAGCCTTAGGTTTGAGAGGCAGCAGTTTACAAAATTAATCTCACTGCTACCGGAGTACCTATATTCTAGCAGGCAGCTGTTCTAAAGAGAACATCATTGTACGATTATTTGGAGAAGATATGTGAATGTAGCAGGCTCATCCAGATACACTGGAAATATCATGGTCTAGTGGATAGGGCTCTGGACTGGGAGTAAGGACAATGGGGTTCTCTTCATGACCTTGAGCAAATTACTTCACCTGTGCTTCCTTTCCCACCTTTTGTCTGTGTTGTCTATAGAGAGATTACCTACGCCAAACAATTAGTTTGTGGCAAGATTACTGATGTGTGAATTCACATTCCAGCTTGCTGCACACAAAATGCTCTTGTAGACAGCCCTTAGATTTGGGCCAACGATTGTCCTGTGTTCTGACACCATGGCAATGAGTTGCAGTTTAAAACTCCTACAGCCTGTGGTTCAGATGTGTACTTGGTGCAAAGGTCAGAATCTCTCATCTGGGAAAGGTTTCCAGTCTCTCGGTGCAGGGACTGCATCTTGCTACGTGTTTGTACTTTGCAAAAGCATTCATTCTGAGTAGGCTTTTGGGCTCTACTGCCCAAAGCTGATTAATCCTTTGTGTGTGATTGCAATACAAATAGTGAAGAAAAATAAAGAAAAAGGATGCCTCAAACCACCTCCAGGAATAAAACAGGGTGTAAATTTTAAAACCTACCCCTTATGGGAAATGTAGTCTAGTACTCTAGGGTACTGAAACACTATAGAATGGATCCTGATCGAGGTGCAAATCAGAGGAACTCCAGTGAAGTCAATGGAGTTGTACTGGTGTAAAACAGATATAAATCAGCTGAAAATCAAGCCTTGTTGGCCCAGCTCTGCTCTGTTCTAGGGTTGCCATTCCCACTGAACTCAACAGGTGTTGCATATATATGTAATGTATCCAAAGCCCTTAAATGGACCACATCACTCAGAGTGCTTCACAAGCCTTAATGTTTTTATCCTCAGAATTCTCCTCTGACGTAGGGCACTTCTACTATACCCCTTTTACAGGTGGGCAACTGAGGCACAGAGACTAAGGGCCAGATTTTTAAGATATTTAGGGGTCTAAAGATGCTGATTAGCACCATGAGTGCGTTTCAAAATCACCTAGGTTCCTGACGCCCATTTCCAAAATCCCCCTAAGCACCTATCTGCATCCTCAGGCCCCTAATACTTGGCCCTAAATGACTTGGCCAAGGTCAAAGAGAGTCCATGGTACAGCAGGGAACCAGAGACACGTAGGACTGGAAGGGATCTCAAGAGGTCAGCTAATCCAGCCCCCTATTCTAAGGCAGGACTAAGTAAACTTAGACCATCCTTGACAGGTGCTTGTCCAACCTGTTCTTAAAAACCCCCAAAGACGGGGAACCTCTCTTGGGAACCTATTCCAGAACCTCTCTTGGGAACCTATTCCAGAGCTTAACCATTAGAAAGGAAAACCTTTCTAACGATAACCTAACATCTAACCTAAATCTCCCCTGCTGTCGTTATGCCCATTGTTTCTTTTCAACTTCACTGGATGTGGAGGACGATTGATCACAGTACTCTTTACAACAGCCCTTCACTGGTTCCCCCTCAGTCTTCTTTTATGAAAATAATTGTGCCTGGTTCTTGTAACTTTTCCTCAGATGTCTGGTTTTCTAAACCTTTAATCATTTTTGGTGCTTTCCTTTGGACCCTCTTCAATTTGTCCACATCTTTCCTGGGTCCACTAAATCCCAAGCTAATGCCATAACTAATCGATCATCCTTCCTCTTATCTGTCCAGCCTGAAACTTAGGGCATAATTAAACCCACTTCAGTGGAGTTACAGCAGAGATGAATTGGACTCAAAGGGTCTAGCTGTCAGGTTCGTACCCAGACAAAATGGCTTCTGAGTTCAGTGCAGGTTCTGCTGAGTAAAAGCTTCAGAACTGGGATCAGTAGCAAAGTTACTGAAATCTGTAGTATTTTAAGAACCACGGTTGAATAAAGAGGTATATACCCTCTCCAAAGGGTACTGCAAGTTTCAATTCTATGAGAGGTCCTGATTTGGTTAGATTCTTTTCACACACAAGTCATTGCACCAGATTCTGTTCCTGGGTGTGCCAGAAAACCTGATCCAACTTGGAAGTAATTCCATAGACTTTGATAGTTACTCCAGATTTCAACAGGTATAAACTCATCAGAATCTGTCCCATAGGATCAATTTCTGTTCTTCATTACACTGGTGTATTGGTATTTTTTATTTCCTTCATCTCTAATAAACAGCATAGGAGCAAATGCTCTAGGTAAGAGGTGTCAAACAACCAGCCTACCTGATGTATCTTTGTGGCTTTTATTTAAAAACCAAAAAATATGGCCAAGCTTTTCAAAACTGATTTTGGGTGCCCAACTTGAGACACATAGGGTTTGAATTCCAGCGCTGAGCAGCCATCTTCTGAAAATCAGGTCCTTATAAGAGGTCTCAAGTTTGATGCCCAAATACCCTACATTTTTACAAATCAGTGGGAGATATGCTATGAATTGAGCGGAGTTTGTAATCCAGGCAGTTCTACCCTCTTTAGGGCCATAATAAGAACATAAAAATATAAGAATGGCCATACTGAATCACACCAGTGTTCCATCTAGCCTAGTATCCTACCGTCCAACAGTGGTCAATGCCAGGTGCTTCAAAGGGAATTAATAGAACAGTTAATCATCAAGTGAGCCACCCCATTGACCATTTCCAGCCTCCGGCAAACAACAATCCCTGCCTATCCTGGCTAATAGCCATGGATGGACCTATCCTCCATGAACTTATCTAGTTTTTTTTTAACCCCACTATAGTCTTGGCCTTCACAACATCTTCTGGCAAGGAGTTCCACAGATTGACTATGCGTTGTGTGAAGAAATACTTTTGTTTGTTTTAAACTTGCTGCTTATTAATTTCATTTGTTGACTACTAGTTTTTGTTTTATAAGGTGTAAAGAACACGTCCTTATTTACTTTCTCCATACCAGTCATGATTTTATAGATCTCTGTCATGTCCCCCCTTAGTCATTTCTTTTCCAAGCTGAAAAGTCCCGGTTTTATTAATTTCTTTTCATATGGAAGCTTTCCATATTCTTAATAATTGTAGTTGCCCTTTTCTGTACCCTTTCCATTTCCAATATATATTTTTTGAGATGGGCGACCTGATCTGCATGCGGTATTCAAGATGTGGGTGTACCATGGATTTATAAAGAGGCAATACAATATTATCTGTCTTATTATCTATACCTTTCCTAATCATTCCCGACATTCTGTTAGCTTTTTTGAATGCCAGTGCACACTGAGTGGATGTTTGCAGAGAACTACCTACAATAACTCCAAGATCTTTCTTGAGTGGTAACAGCTGATTTAGACTCCAGCATTTTATATGTATAGTTGGGATTGTTTTCCAGTGTGCCTAACTTTGCATTTATCAAAATTGAATTTCATCTGCCATTTTGTAGCCCAGTCAACTAGTTTTGAGAGATCCATTTGTAACTCTTCACAGTTACTTGCAAATTTTGCCACCTCACTGTTTACTCCTTTTTCCAGATCATTTATGAATACGTTGAACAGTACTGGCCCAGTACGGACCCCTGCGGGACAACACTATATACCTCTCTCCATTCTGAAAACTGACCATTTATTCGTACTCTTTATTTCCTATCTTTTAACCAGTTACTGATCCAGGAGAGGACCTTCCCTCTGATCCCAAGACAGCTTATTTTGCTTAAGAGCCTTTGGTGAGGGATCTTGTTGAAGGCTTTCTGAAAACCTAAGTGCACTATATCCACTGGATCATCATTATCCACATGCTTGTTGACCCCCTCAAAGAATTCTAGTGGATTGGTCAGGCATGATTTTCCTTAAAAACCATGTTGACTCTTCCACAACAAATTGTGCTCATCTATGTTCCTGATAATTCTGTTCTTTACTATAGTTTCAACCAATTTGTCTGGTACTGAGTTTAGGCTTACCAGCCTGTAATTTCCTAGATTGCCTTTGGAGACTTTAAAAAAAAATTGGTATCACATTAGCTATCTTTCAGTCATCTGGTACAGAAGCTGATTTAAATGATAGGTTACATACCGAAGTTAGTAGTTCTGCAATTTCACATTTGAGTTCCTTCAGAACTCTTAGGTGGATACCATCTGATCCTGGTGACTTATTACTGTTTAACTGAGCAATTTGTTCCAAAACCTTCTCTAAAGACTCTTGAATCTAGGACGTTTCCTCAGATTTGTCATTTAAAGACTGATGCAACAAATTCATTTAGTTTCTCCACAATAGCCTTACCTTCCTTGAGTGCTCCTTTAGCCTCTCGATCATTCAGTAGCCCCACTGGTTGTTTAGCAGGCTTCCTGCTTCTGATGTAATTAAAGTGTTTTTGCTGTTACTTTTTGAGTCTTTGGCTAACTGTTCTTCAAATTCTTTTTTGGCCTTCCTAATTATATTTTTACGTTTTCACTTGCCAGCGTTTATGCTCCTCTCTGTTTTCCTCAATAGGATTTAACTTCCACTTTTTAAACAATGCCTTTTTACCTCTTACTTCTTCTTTTACTTTGTTTAGCCATGGTGGCACTGTTTTGGTCCTCTTACTATGTTTTTTAATTTGGAGTATACATTTAAATTGAGTCTCTATAATGGCGTCCTTAAGAGGTTTCCATGAAGCTTGCAGGGATTTTACTTTTGGCACTGTACTTTTAATTTCTGTTTAACTAATGTCCTCTTTTTTTTGTTTAGCTCCTCTTTCTCAAATTAAATGCTACTATGAGGGGCTGCTTTGATGTCTCCCCCCACCCCTCAGGGATGTTACATTTGATTATGTTATGGTCACTATTACCAAGTGATTCCACTATATTCTCCTCTTGGACCAGACCCTGTGTTCCACTTAGGACTAAATCAAGAATTGCCTGTCCTCTTGTGAATTCCAGAACTAGCTGCTCCAAGAAGTAGTCATTTAAGGTGCCAAGAAACTTCATCTCTGATTCCATCCTGAGGTGACATGTACCAAGTCAATATGGGGATAGTTGAAATCCCTCAGTATTGTTGAGTTTTTTATTTGTGTAGCCTTTTTAATCTCTCTGAGCATTTCACAATCCCTCTCATTTTGGGCATGTGGTCAGTAACATATCCCTACTGCTTGCTATATTCTTATTATTAAAGCATGTAATTGTTATCCATCGAGCTTCTGTGGCACAGTTTGGTTCATTTCAGATTTTTATTTCATTTGACTATGCTTTCTTTCACATATAGTGCCACTCTCCCACCAGTATGATCTGTTCTTTCCTTCGGATATATTTTGTAGCCTATTATTACTGTGTCCCATATCCTCCTTCCCACACGTGTCCGTGATGCCTTTTATACCAATATCCTCATTTAATAATCCTCATTCAAGTTCACTCATCTTAGCGTTTAGGCTTCTAGCATTTGTATATAAGCACTTTAAAAATTGTCACTTTTTAGCTGTCTGCCATTGTGATGTACTTGAATAGGAGTCTTCTTTTCATATGACTGTTTCTCATAATTTTCTACCCATATTTTATCCTCTTCCATCCTTTCTGCCTTTTTAAGATATAAAGAATTTGCATTAATACAGCCTCTCCTAAGGGATCTCTCTCTGAATCGTGTGCGCCTCCATACCAGTTGGCTTTCTCCCAAACCTTTACAAAATGAGAATGGGATTCACCCTCCTCTCCACAGAATGTGACACCCCTCCTTTGCACATATAGACTGTGAATATCAAAGTCTCTTAAGGGAGTTAGGGACCCAGAAGCCATTAACATTCAGTCAGAGCTGGCACCTAACTCCCTTAAACTCCCTTGAAAATCCCAGTCATAAAAACCAGAGTAAGAAAAAAGACTTTTTGCATTATATTCCTTTGTGTCTGACCTTACAGCTCATCTTAATCCCATCAGACCACCCACAGCCTGGTGGGGGCAAGCCCCTGGGGCCATTGAATGCTGTAGTTAGAATTTTACTTGTGCATCTCACGTGCAGAAACACCTCTTTTAAAATAGCTTTGTGCTGAACTGTGAACATGGGCAGCCAGTTCAATAGCTGCAAGCATTCACCATTTTATTACCTGTGCTGGAATTCCATCCATAAATCATGTAAGTGCACTGACTGAAGGCTTCTCTAGGGCGCGTTGGATTTTTTTTTTTTTTACACTGCAGGGTGCCATTGTGTTGCTTTACTTTTCAATGTCTTGTTAAGTTTCTCCATATATTTAGCACATTTTAATACCAATTGTATACTCGTAAAGCCTATGGGCTAACTAGACAGGTGGTGAGCCAAGCCTGAAACAGCCTGCTTATTTCATCTGCATGCTGTTCACACACCATCTAGGAAAGAGCATGCTTCTGTTATAGTCAGCCCATCCTCCCCTGCCATCCTCCATTTGTTCATTTAGCCTTGATTGCTAGCCCACTTCCTCAAACAGAGAGTGTAAGTGCTTTGGGGCAGGGACTGTCTTTCACTGTGAACACCATTATGAGCTGGCCTATTTGCCAGCCTGGAGAGGTAAGGGGTGTAAAGCGTGGGCTACTCATGTGCCAGGGAGAGCAGTCTTCCCAGGAAAGCGACTTCTGGAAAGCTACTCCCCTTTCTGTGCAAGTGGTGGGACGTGGGTGGAGGGGAGTAAGTGGAAATGTCTGTCTTCCTTCACTCCTCCATGGACCTGCCAGCACAGAGGAGGAGGTAAGCTGCACCAGCCATTTTCCTGGCACAGCAAGCCAGGAAAGGAGCACAGGGGAAGCAGGGAATGAACCAAGCCACAATTTGGTCCCTTCTCCGTTTCTTGGGCAGTGCAATTGTGCTTTGCCCCTGCATCAGGGCAGACTGCGAAATGCCAGGCTACTCCTATCCGGCCTTGATTCTGCGATGATCCCTGCCCCAAATGACTTGCGGTCTGAGTCAGGTATTGGTAATGTCAACTATTTGGCACCGTGTATCCAGTTCCTGCCAACAGGTGGGCAGTAGTGGATTTTAGAGTTCAGTGGCAGAACTGGGGTTTTGACTTCCCGTTGGCACGTCTTTGCTTTTCAGCTTGTTTGCACTTCACATAAAATAAAGGAAGAGCAAATGCAGCCCGCTGGCTAAAACATGTCAAAGAAAGCCTGGCAGCACAGAGGGTCAGATCAAGGTGTTCTATTCCCTGCCTCCTCCACAGAGGAACACATGGAAAAGGGTAGACTCTTTCGTTTTCAAGTGCTTTAGTTGGAATGCATCCATGAGCAACATGCTTGGCATTCAGTGTTCAGCTTAAAGTGTGTGTGTCTTTGGGAGAGACAGCAGTGTAATGAATCCTAACGGGGTAATAATAATCATTCAGTGAAATACTTGGTATTTATATAATATTTTTCTTCCTAGAATCTAAAAGAACTTTCTCTATAAAGAATCACTAATCCCTATTATGCAGATGGGAAGTCATTGCGCCTCTCTGCCTCAGTTTCCCTAAGGCAGATGCAAAAGAAAGCATTTAGTTATAAGTATTTCATCGAGCACAATTGAAATCAATGGAAGTTTTGCCATTGACTTCCGTGGGAACCGGAGCAGGGCCCTAATGTGTGTAATTCTGTTTCATCTGATTTGCTTTATTGAGATTCTCATTAAAAATTAAACTTTGAGCACTGACAAATTATGTACATCCAGGTCCCAGTACAGAAGTGAACAGTATCTAGTAGGGAGGGAGGGTGGTCATCTTGTGAGTAAGGTACAGGTGAGCCAGGAAATCTTGAGTTCGGTTCCCTGATCAATTACAGGCTTCTGGTGTGAGCTCAGGCAAGTCATAGAATAATAGAAGATTAGAGTTGTAAAGGACTTGAGGAGGTCATCTAGTCCAACTCCCGGCTCAAAGCAGGTCTAACCTCAGCTATATCATCCCAGCCAGGGCTTTTTCAAGCCACAGCTTAAAAACCTCTAAACCACTTAACCCCAACTTATTCTGTGTTTCTATCAGTAAAATGGGGGTAATATCTCTTCTATTAAAGACACTGTCTGTGCAGGATTGCCTCTCCCAGGCCTTAGCTCCACAGTGGAACTCCTTTCTCAAGTCTTTGGCTCATTGAGGGCAGGGGTAATAACACAGCAGGCAAACCTGGCTCCTTATTTGCCGCTGTGCGCCATGTTTCCCTTTGGCTGTTCCAGTGGGTTTCTCCTCGGTTGTGTTCAGTGACTTCCCTGCAGGAAACTGTCTCATAGCCAGCCACCATTACAGCCCTTCGGGGTACTAGCAATGTCCCATCCATCATGTCTCTTTCTCCTTTCTTGATGCTATCTTCCAGTCTAGTTGGCCTACATTTTTTAAGCTGTTGCCATGGTCACCTCTGTGTTGCTGTGGAGCCTGTTCTTGATGCTGTGGTCCATGTTTTCTTGTCTTTCAGCACCTCCCTCAGCACTGCAGGGCTCTGAACCGAATGGAAACTATTTTTAATCTTGGAAAAAACAGCACTTAACTCTTCATTGGTTTCCTTGTCTTTGCTCCTCTGTCCGTCTTGGTTCCAGCCAGGACCTGATGTGGGAGTGCCAAAATACCTCAAGAGAAGTGGTAGTCGTGAGGTGTTCAGCTGAATTTTGATGACCCCAAATGAATATATCCATTTTGAATGGCTGTTTCTTCTTGTCCAAGCTTCCAAACCTGTGCTGGCTCCTCCCATTACTAAGTGGGGATTTGTAACCTTGTCTGTAGCTTGGACAGCACTTACCACAGTGGGGCTTCACACCTGTAGGTGCCGGCCTAAAACAAAGGTGGCTCAAATGACTTGATCCTGCACCCACTGTAGTCAGTGGTAAAAAATTCCATTAACTTCAATACACTGTGAAGATCCCTGTACAGGCCTACTCTGGGCATATATGAAATCACTCTGCTGCAAGAGTCAATGGTGAAAGCTTACCATGCTATTGACTTTGATGAATAAAGTTTGTAATGCTCAGGGCAAGATGCTGCTTGCAATCTATTAGAAAAGGTGGATTTTTAAAAAATGATCCCTCTTTCTTGTTGTATTTAAAATTCTTATCTCTTATGTTAGCCATGCATGTTTCCACCATGAGAAAGAAGGAGGGGACATGATTAAAGAAAAAGAAACCATTCCTTTCACTAGTAGTCATCCTGACTTCGCCACCTCCCCAGATTTGTAAACTTTCTGACTAAAAGTTTCTCTATTTCGAGAATGTCATCTCCAAACTACTAGGAGCTTTTAATGTAGTGTCCATTCTTTACATTTATTATCATCTGTTCTCACCCCCACCATCCTAATTCTTTCTGATTTATATCTGGTCTGAACAATCTGTAGAATTCCCTTTTCTCTCATTTTAGGGACCATTTTTTTTCATCTCTTCCCTCACCACACTCATCCCTGACACCCTTCTAGCAATAATAATAAGCTTCATAGGCTGGGCCTGATCCAAAGTCCATTGAAGTCCATAAAAAGACTCCCACTGCATTCAATGGGCTTTGGATCAGGTCCTTGTACAGAGGCTAATCCTATTCCGTACACAGACTTTAGTGGGGTTTCATGCACAAAATGGCTACAGTAAATGGAGCTAATATCCGTTGATACCATCTGGGGATCCAGTTCCTCATTTTTAGTGTAACAGAGTCAAGGTCTCAATGCATTTCAACTCTGGTTACAGTGAAACTCTGCTGAAAATGACACTTTTGTGCAGAAAAATAACAAGTCAATTATACAAGTATTCCAGTGAAGTTCTATTTTTAGAGTGAATCCTCTTTGTTTAACCACATCAGGGCCCTATAGATATATAACAGACACCCAGTGGCTCTCTATCCTTCCCCATCCTACATCTTGGCATTCTACTGAAATTAAAAATACCATTTTAAACTAGGACAGGTGATTTTTACTGCAGCCTAGATCTGGTGCTATGTTATAGTTCTCTGAAAATGTGGTAAAAAGCTTTTTCAGTACATGATAGAAAATATTTATAAAACACCGCAAAACAGACATTAAATGTTACCAACCCAGGAACAGCTGTTCAGCTGCCCTTCATCATAATGAGAAATCATAACCCCCTAAACCCTTCCCCCCTAAAAAAACTAGTGATATTCTATTTGCCACTTAAAAATTACTTGCTGCTGGTGAAAGAGCTAATAGAATTCAGAAGGTAATCAGTGCTTAATTTTTGCCTATTATTCTTTGAGTGTGCTGCAAGATTTTATTTTAGTATTTCAAGTCTTAAATGAGATCATAATTCTGAAGGGATCACAACTGAGGGTGGCAAATTTGGAATAAAATCCTGGAATTTCCCCCTGCACCCTAGGCCAGTTTCTAATCTTACACTGATGTAACACCACTTTCTTCAGTTAATTACACCCTAACCTGAGAGCTGAATCTGGCTCATGTCCCATCTTGGGCATCCTCCAGGCTTCAGTATTCCAGCCAAATTTGGTTCCCAGTTGAGTGTTCGCGTTCTGTGCAATTGCCTTGTTTATTGCATTGTACATGGGGGAGGAAGAATGTGGTGGGTTTGTGGATTTATTCCTGATTAATTGAGGTATCTTGCTTTAATTTTTTGGCCATTTCTGTTCTTCAATTATATTTTAAAAGGAATCCAGAGACCTTTGGCTATAGGTTATAATAATCTACAACTGACTATCTGTATAATGGACAGATAGAACTTATTAGTTCTCAATCTCTGTTCTCATGGGTGGAATTCATCTTGTGCAAAGGGCCAGCACCAGTGCTAAGCCTCACGTAGTCCTTATGTTTGTATAAATGGGTAGTGAGTGGGGTACGGGGTGAATTCCAAAATTGCCTTGCTACCATCTTGCACTGGACAAAAAGTCCGACCTAGTTTAGGATTGTGAAAATGTTGTCCCCTACTGTGTGCTGCCTCCTGAGGTCATCATGACACGTAAAAGTAGCATGGGCAGTCAGTTCCTTTGCTGGCATAACGTAGCAGCGACTTCTCTGGAACTGTAGTGATTTACACCAGCTGAGGATCTAGCCCACAAGGTGTACATCTACAATGTAAGATCATATCACTCTCTGGGAGCTGCAGCCTATAGAGACTGAAACCGCAGTATTAACACAGGAGCATGAAAGTTTCATGGGTTACGGCTAGTTCTTGTTACTGATCTTTAATTTTTTGCACAGCATTAAGCTCAGATGAACCAAAATGTCAAAGTAAATTACATTTAACGTAAAACGTAGGAGAGCAGAGAAACTGTATTTCCCCTATTAATTAAACCAGTTAAACTGTAAACTTCTTACATAAACATGTATAAAACAATTCCTTTCCTCTAAAAATAACCCACCCAACCCACAGGTTTCTGCCTTGGAGTACCATTGGGTAAATTCATAGATGGGGGAGGGGGAATTGGTGATAATAGTAAGCTTAAAATAATTCTGCTCTGTTAGGAACGTCACACGGTGCAGTTATCTCTTCACCTGAACCACATCACATACACATTTAGATACATGTCGGAAGTAGGAACATTTAAAACAGAATCGCTGATGTAAACCAGTTCATCTGAGGACACTGCACTTGATTCTCATCTCATTTGACACTGGTGTAAAAGAGAAGTAACTGTTTCATTGAAATTAACAGTTCTACCAGGGTAAACCTGAGAAAAGTGAGAGGAGAGTCAGGCCCTGATCATTCAAATTATGTGAAAACAGGTATATGAAACATGACAGGAAACCAAGAGTACGTAGGCATGTTTCTGTGGTTCAGAAAGTACAAAACTTAGAAGAAGCATCAGAAAATTAGCACAGCACAGGAAGGAGGGTAAAGTGGGTTCAAAGTCTTTCAGGAAAGAAAAAAGTTCTGTTTCCTTACCTCTATTTTCACTACATGAGTGGAGGCTGTGGAGAGAGAGGGACCAACTTCCCCCAGGCTTTTGTTTCTCATAATTCATACCCTGGGGATCTTTTTGTCTCACTGGCTGACTTTCCAATGCTGAAGACGTCAAGCCTTGCAAAGATGCATCATTTTGTCACCTCTATTAGGGGGCTTTTGGAAATTCTGTCCATTTCCTGGAAATAAATGTTACCTTTTTTCCTAACTTACCGTTTTACATAGCACCTACAGGTTACCAAAAAAAGCTCTCCCCCATTTAGGAAAAGAGAGAGGATTATATCTGAGCAAAGAAAACACACTACAGTAGAAATGTGGTGACACGACAGCTCTGGTTGAAGAGGCACATGCTATAAATCACTGTTTTCAGCTCTTTTTAACTTGGCATAATAAACACATTTTGGGCTGATGTTTCTTCGGCTCATTCTTGGCTCCAAGGTGAATTTTGTTGCCTTTAAAGGTTTTGAGAAAATCTCTTGGGTGTTTAAGTACAAGGGGGTGAAGCACAGCTAGAAGGGAGTGCTAGTTTAAGGAAAAAAGTAAAGAGTGAAATTTAAAAATTTTAAATCTGTTCCAGGCTTTTCTTTTTAATTTTGAAATTTTATAGTAAAAAAAAAAATTGAAAAATTCAGAACAAGTCCATAGCTGGTTGAAAAAATTTAAAAAGTCTCAAATTTGGTCCCAATTTTTTTATAGGGTTTTGATTTTAGAAACAAATTGGAGCGGGGATTGTAGGCTAACTCCACCCAATGGAATCCACACAGCCTTGAGTTCGATGCCCAGGCTCCCATAGCCAATGCATGGGGAGAAATAGGCACCTAAGAAAGGATCCATAAAGCCTAGCAAGCTGAATGGGGAGCACCTAAACCAGCTGATAAGAAATGCTGAGGAGAGTGGTGGCACTTAAGTCCCCTCTTAGGAAGTTAGGAACCTGCACCCAGCCCAAACTGAGGCATCTATCTCCATTTGGGATTCACATCTGTGAGCCCCTCTCCTTGAATTAGACACATAAGCTGTTCCTTGCAAGAATCATGGCAGTGCTTGCCTAGCTCCATGCACAGTGATGGAGGGATGGTGGAAGCAGCCTCGCTCATAACCTTTAGCCGTGTGGTTCAGGCTCTCGCTGGAAACGTGGAAGTTCAAATCTATTCTTCACATCAGGCAGAGGGGGAAATTGAATGGAGATCTCCCATGTCTTAGGTGAGTACCAAACCACCCAGTTAAAGGTTATAAGGGTCCATTAGGTGTCTGGAGTTAGGCATGCTCTGAGGAGGCCTAGCAGATTGGGCCTTGCAGGTAAGGTAAGATGCGGGGAGGGGGGACACACCTATTTTGAAGATCCTGTGCGGCATTATGCCTTAGATAGGCACTGGCTGTTAGGTCTGACGTGCTGTGTACATCCTCAGTGGCAGAAACCTAAGAACATGGTGACTTTAATGGTGGAAATCTAAGTGACTACAGAACATAGTATTGAGCAAGGTTTCTGAGTATCTTAGCTGTGTCTAAGGATTAGCAGTGTAGGTGCTTACGTCCTCTTGTGGGATTGGGCCAGTCTTCTACTATGTATTTGCACAGCACCTATGATGATGGGGCCCTGATCTTAGCTAGAGCCTTTATTGACTAGAGTAATACAAGAATATAGGGGTTGGCGAGTGTTGTTTTGTCCTATAGAATTTAATAGAGCATTTTATTCCTGCTACAGTAGTTAATAAGATGAGTCATAGAACCTGTCAAAAGGAGATTAGATACTGAAAATCACCAGAATTGAACAATGACATTTCTATAGGACCCTATTTTATTTCTATATTGGCTTCATTCCTGGTATCTACTATAAGACTTTTTTTTTAAGGCAACTTATCCGATTTCTCTTCATTAATATGAAAGGATTTGTAGAGACTCACCAAGTGTCCAGTAATTTAAGACAAACTTGGGCCCAGTTTTCACCAAATTCTGGCCAATATAAGGCTTCGTATCAATGCTACAGGTGAAATCCTTGCTCTCATTGAAGTCAATGGCAAAATGCCCAATGACTTCAGGGAAGTGAAGATTTCACACCAGGTTTTGATTGATTTTTCTAAGTTTCTTTGAACCCACAGCTCAAAGCGAAGCCCTGTGAATATGATCTAAGCAAAAAAGAAAGCTAAAAATATTTCCATGATGTTCTGTGAACTGAAACAGCTGAATTTTGTATCCCTCTAGTTTAAAGCTATGAAGCAAGGAGAGAAAAGAGGTTTTGGACCAATTAAGGTATTTTTTTCAGTGCGTTTTTTGTGCCAAGATAACTAAAATGCAATCTCAATTTGCATCTTCAGAACTTGCATGAATGTTTACTAGTCACAGCTGCCTCGAGGATGACGATTCCATTTTGCAGCAGCTTTTGAGGTTTCAAAATAGGTTTTTCATTCCAATATTTAACCAACTTTTGGATGTTTTCACAGAATAGTTATCAGTGCCCATTTTCAGATCAGGAAGAGCAGAGGGCCTGAGAGCTGTGGACCATAACTCCACCTTGATGAAAATTGAGTTGAAACCAATACATCTCTGCTTATGTTTGGACTTGATGAGACAACCTAGTTGGATGAGGTTTCATTTCATTGAAGGTGTTGTGACCAACTCTAGCGTTCCCTAATCCTCAAAGAGATCTAGGGTCTCTGCTGCCATACTGGAAGAAATTCTGTTTGGAAATCATGAGCAGGATATGATTTTCTATTGGCTCTATAACAATTTGGGGTGGTGCAGTGCTACCCACAAAGGAACAGAATATGAAAATTCACATGGCTGAGCGTTAGGGACAGTGCAGAGATATGCACCACCCTATCAGGAGCTCCTGTGCCTCAGCCCCTTTCCTTGGGACTGGTACAGATTGCTCTTTTTTCTGCTGATGGCCAACTCCATGGGCTGGTGAAGCGGGTGAGGCAACGCTGTGGCTTTGCCTTTCTTCACCTTCCTTTTGCGGTGGCTTGCAGCTCCAGGGGTGTTCTGAGGAACTGGCAGTCCCTATGCTACTCCAGGACAGTGGCTTCCCTGGCCATTTTATACCCATAAAAGGGAGGGGTAGAAGGCTCCTTGCAAATTTTCCGGGTGGTTGCACTCACACAAGGGGCAGAGACAATCTAGGGAGCATGGCATAGTGAAATGCATTGCAAGCTGCATAAGACGGACCAGGTGAATGAGGTAATTTAAATTTATTGGACGAGCTTCTGTTGGTGAGAGAGACACACTCCCATAGCCTTGGATCGATATGGCAACAACTACATTGCCGATAAGATGGACCAGTCAGGCAATCCAGCTATCCAGGTTGGTCCAGTGTAACTAGAACTGGCCAGGGGCGGTGGAAATCTGAAAAAAAAAAAATAAAGTAAGACTCAATGTTATTTTATTTTCATCAATTTTGTTTATAGATTTTTTTGTATAGTTTTCATAGGAAAAACTGACACCCCCCCATTCCGTTTCCAAAGTAACATTATTTCAGTTTTTTATAAAAACCTGAAGTTTGGCAATGGAATTTATTTATTTTTTTAATGGCAACTTCCATTCAACCAGATCTGAATATAACCGTGACCATTTCTAATCCTCTCTCATCCTGGCCTGGAGTCTACTCTGCTTAATTTTTTCCCCACTCCCAGTCATGTATGGGAAAACTTGCCACAAGAGTTGACATATTCAAAATTCAAGGCTGACGGATTCAATTGCAGGAAAATCTGTGGGATATCCTGGTTTTTCATTTGTGGGTCCTCTCTTAGGGCAGAGAGACTTTAAATTGGAAACTTCTTTTGGATAAACATTTTCATCTGGTGAAAAGTAGCATGCTCATGTGAAAACAGCCATATTGTAGAAAAATTAGATATGTCACAAAATACAGTAGTCAAGAACAAACAAAGTGGCCAGAAATTTAACACAGAATGGTAGGTCCTCTCCCTGACGATCTGTATTGCAGTACCTCCTCTTTGTCCCCAGCTTATAGTAGGTGATGTACAAATAGATAGTGAGAGAATCCCAGCCCCAAAGAGTTTACAATATAACACAAACAGTGGTAGAAAGAAAGAATTATCTCCATTTTACAGATGGAGAATTGAGGCGCAAAAAGAGGAAATTTTGTTGCGACCAAGCACCTAAGCATGAATTTAACTTTAAGCACATAAATAGGGGGGTTGTTCATATGTAAGAGATGCTTCTAGCTCAGGCAGAAGGGGAAGTAATGGGAGAAAGCCTGACCTATGTTTATGCAGGAGGTCAAACTAGAGGATTTAATGGTCCCTTCTGACTTTAAAAATCTATGCTTACAATTGGTAACTTTGCCCAATGAGGGTATAAATAACCAAGGCCATACAAGGAGTCTGGCAGAAACAGGCATTGAACCCAGTTCTTTTAAGTCCTTCATCTTTCCCCTCAAAACTGCTCTTTTCATTTGAGAGTGTAACCAAGGATACAGCTAATAAGAATTAGGTTGCTAAGATGGATCACGTTCCCATTTAAACTCTGAGTATAGAACTGGTTGGCTATTGGAAATTCTGTCCCACAGGAAATGCTGATACAGCTCCCATGAGGCACTGCAGCAGCTTTGGAGGACATTCACACTAAGTAATTAACCCTCACGACATCCCTTTAAGGCAGGCAAGTGTTATCGCCCTCCGTTTACATGGGTGGAAATGAATGCACAGAGTGGGTGGGTAATTTATCCGTGGTCAACCAGTGAGTCAATAGCAAAGACAGGGATTCAGGAGTTCTGATTCCTGGTTATGTGCAATCACCAATCAGACACTTTCTATACTCTCATCATTTGTGGTTACATTTCATGCCTGTTTAGTCTCTTTTTTCATTCTCTAAAGATCCACCACTACCACTGGCCCCTTCCACATCTTCCCAGATGGGAACCTTGTTTGGATTCCTGTGCATAAGATGGGAGAACTGAAAGGTGTCCCATGTACCAGAGTGTAAACCTAACAGTGGAGTAAATGATGACTTATTGTCATAGTATGTGTGAACACTAGTGTGATTTTACTTAACTTTTTTCCCCTCCGCTCCTTTGCTATGTATTAGTCATCAACTGTACTGGTAATTTCCATGCTGTAGTGTTTTATTGTCATCTAACACTAAGAGGAAAGTGGAAAAGGCTCTGATTTGCAGCACCTGTAGCTCCAGCTACCCTTCTTTGCATATTTAAGATTAGCTTTTTTTTTTTTTTTTTTTTTTTTGGCTAAGGTTACAAACTAAGGAGTGCAACCCTGCCAGCAAAAGTGCTGACATAAACTTTGCAATTTGTGGGCTAACGAAGTAGAAAATAACTGTTTGATGACATAAATTAATTAGCAATTGCAGAATCTTGAAAGAGGCCAATATATTCCTATGATTTAATCAGACTATGGTGACCGCCAAAGAAGAAGTGTTCATTTTGAAAACGAGGTGGCACACAGCGAAGCATTTGTGGTACTTCCTGGCAATTTTCTGTTAATGTAACTCATTTAGTACTTTCACAGCAAAACATCTCTCAGACTGGACCACCTCCTACTAAGCAGCTAGCTCCTCTGTACATACTGAGTAGCACTGTCAGATTCTGTTAAACTCGTATTGTGCTGGTGGGAAATACGAGCCTTGATTATCTCCTGTGTCCTTTGCAGGAGGTCTGTGCAGCTTAATTGTCAACTATTTCTAAAGCATTTAGAAGTAGAGATGGGCACAACAGAAGCCGTGAATCTGGATAGGGAGGAAAGAGGGTAAGACAGTGGGTAAGACAGACTTGGCCTCAGGAAGCTTAGTTTCAATGCCCAGACCAGCCACAAATTTCCCATGTCCTGCTTTCCTTAGGGATGAACTTTTCTCAGACACCGTATGTACAGGGAGAGCATTCTGCACTGTGAGTGAACCTGGCGTTAGAGGGCTGACTCCCAAGTCACTGTGCCTTTCGAAATGTGCCTTGACTCTTCCCAACCCTCCCCTCCTTTGTTGCACTAGGACTTTTGGTGGGTGTGTGAACATTGGTTCTGGGCCCTGGCCTGTGTCATCACACAGGATGTGGGTTAGATTACTTACACAGGTATTCTGATGCATACTGACCGGTTGAGTATTTCTGTTCATCTCTAATTAAAAATTGGTGCCTTTGGGAATTGCTAGGATCTCGAAAGAGAAATTCTAGCTGTTTTTGTGTCAATTTGCATAACAATGCTCACAACAGCCTTGGGCTGTAATTTTGCTCTTCAAACTCCGCATTCCCATGTTCCTTCCACAACTGCATGGAAACCAGCTTTCCTCCCCCCTCTCCTTTTGTGGCTCTGACGCTCTTGTAAAATGATTAAAGTGCTTTGCTGGCTGAAAAACTCCTAGGAGTCAGTAAAATCGGTAGCTCTTCCTGCTTGGTTGCTGTTATGTCTGAGCAGCATGAGTGATGGTCCTGATGCGGATTAGGAAGAAGGGAAGGAAAGCGCCCTGTTTCCTTGTCACACAAATTCATGGAGGAGGGAAGATGGGAGGACTACTGGAGAGACACAGAGGAAGGCTGGGGGCAAGAGAAGGGTTATAAAAGGAAAAGGTGTTGCTCTGCAAGTTTGAGTGCAGATCACCATTCAGAGGGCTAGATCATGGCCATAGGCACAGCCCTGGCCAAAGGTGGTGCATAATTACATTACCCTAGGAATAGCCCTGTGAGGCCTTGAAGGCCACTGAGGCCTCTCAGGGCAGTCTGAGGCACAATTCCTTCCCTCCCTGTTTGCTCTGGGGTAGAAAGTAATTTGTTGCTTGCCTTGGAATAGCATCAAATTATGACACCTGCTATGCTGGCCTATGCTTTGGAGGTGTGGAGATATCAAGGATATGCCTCTTCATAGTCCCCTCTCCTTTCTCCTGCTTTCCTCTCCTTCCCTAACAGAGTGGCCACCTCCCTCTTCAGCCATGGAGGGAACTGCTCAAGTGGAAAAGGAGTGAGGTGACTGGAAATGTAGGGAGCCTGGCTTACACCAGTGCTGAACTCTTCTATTCCCATCATACCACGGCTGACTTTGGCCTATAGAGACATTGAGGTCTTAAAGAAGGAGTTGAAAGTAAGATAATGAGCACCAAAAAGGAGATCCACCTTCCTCACAAAGGACATAGATAGCTCTCTGTCATCTCCAAGCCCCTCAAGGATTGCATATTTGGCCACTCCTCAGTAGATGTACTGTTGTTCTATTCACTTCCTCATCTCTGCTTGGGTATGTTGCTTCATGACTGTGTACCGATGGACATTAGATGGGGCACCACATGAATGGTGATGCCATATTGTATCAGTCTAACAAGGACTCATCACTGCTTAGCCAGAGCTCACAATTGTTATTGGCTATGGTTAAGTTTCTGGCCTACAGCAACATGGCAGACAAGGGAAAGGCAAACCATGGGTAATTCTGAGGTTTTGCAAATGTTTCTCTTAGCTATTTCAGTTCCAAAAGTTCACAAAACTAGCCTAAGGGTGTGCCTACACAGCAAAGAGAAGCCCTCAGCAAAGAGAAACTGTGCCAGCCAACTCCAGCACCCG